>VXBT01004764.1:1014389-1051791 GCA_013400235.1 Oriolus oriolus
CTGGCGCCGTGTGCCCGCCCCGGGGAGGGCGGGGACAGCCCCGCTGGTGCCGTGTCCCCGCCCCGGGAGAGCGGGGACAGCCCCGCTGGCGTGCCCGCCTTCCCCCGAGCACGGGCGCTGTGAAGCCCCGCTGCCCCCCAGCCGGCTGCTCCCGCTCTGGCGGAAAAAGAGCGGGGGGAGGCCGGTGTTGCCCCGCCGCCGCTGGGGTGCGCGATAAAAAGGGGAGGGGGAAAGAAAGAAACCCCTAAAGGCGGGGGGAGAGGGGGCAGTCCCAACTCCGCCCGTTTGCGGCTAATGAGCAGTCGCGGGCGCGAGGCAATTAGCGGGTGTCAGCCCGGGGGAAGGCGGTGTGAGCGGGGAGAGCTGACCGAGGGAGGCGGCAGGAGCGCTCAGGTTAAGCCAGGAGGGGCTGAGTGTGACACACGGGTGCCGCAGCGAGGGTGGGGCGGTTCGCCCCTCTTGGTATCCATCAGTTCGTGTGCCACGGTGAAAAACTGTAAACGGCGCCTAGGAGGTTAATAGAAAACATTCCGCTAATGGAACGATGTCTGCGAGACACCGAATGTCTGAGTGCCAATTTAAACCTTCCCCCAGCCTCCCCGATGCGGTTTTTAAAAGAAGCAAATAGCATCGGAACTATTCGCTCTAGGCAGCTTCGTGCTTTTTTAAGTGCCCGAGCTTCACTTCTCCATGATTTAGGTGATCATCTGAAGTGATTTAAGTGATCGTCTTGCCTCGAGCGGTCATTTCAGCCTTTTCGTTAAAGTCGCTTTCAGAACAAAAATCTCTGGGTGGTCAGTGGGGTCTTAAAGGTACAACTTTAAAGGGCTTATTTTTAGCTAACAACTTAAGACTAAAGCACATCTGAAAGTTGACATACATGTATTCGTGAATAATCGTTCTTCACCTTTATTTGCAATTTTTTTTTTTTTTTTTTTTTACAGATTGTTCCTCACCACCGACACGGTACCTCACAGGCTGTTCTTCGCTGTGTTTCTTGAATACGCACAAATTGACAGCTGACATAAACACTTCGCGGGAATAATATAGCATAAGTTAAGGGCGTCAATGTGCCTTCAGAATTCACTTCAGAGCTGGCCCAGCAAATGCATACATGATGCCGAAGTCTCTCGGAACGGCAGCAAACACAGCACGTTGCAGTTTGTACATGAGCGTGGTTTGTCATGTATCGTTCTCTGTCCAGGAAGGCTTTTTGCAATATTTGTTCTAAACAGAAACTATTAAATCGTACCGTGTATTTCGTTAATCGTGAGCCTGAGAACCGTGGCGTCAAGCAGGGAGGCAACTTTGGGCTCTGATCCTGTAAGCGCTAGTGGCGTCATGCTTGCAATTTATCAGGACTTCTAGGATAAATTGTTGATAACTTCTGCAAAGCTAGGGGCAAAATCCCTGCCTAAGGATCAAGCAAATGAAGACTGAAAAATCCGTGTAGAGAAAGATAAATGTCATAATGAACAATCGGGGAAGCTACACGAGATACTGGCTGTAGCTCATTTTCAGGGAGCAGACTTGGGTAGAAAATTCCAAGTACACCCAGAACGCAGTTGTAGGATGTGGTATTGAAAACCTGCTCATTCTGAAGTTCACTATGTTAGTATAATTCATGTATGAAGTTCCCGCAGTGCCTGAGATGGAAAAGAGCAAGTCTGCAATGCATATTTCTCTGTGCTTGACAGCATGCCTTCGGGGGAGTTATTTTTGTATTAAAAATATGTGTTTGTTTTACTTCAAAATATGTTAAATGCCTTTGTTTGGAGGTTTTTGGTTTGTTTGGGTGGTTTTTTGTTTGTTTCGGGTTTTTTTTCTACATAGTTAAAATTTTTGTATACTATATTCCAGTGTTTCTGCTGCTCACATAACTTAATGGGGAAATTGTGCATGTTTTCTGTATTATTCCTGACATAAATGACATGGTAAACCGCTGAAAACAGAGGTGAAAGCTAACTGAATTTTCGTATCAAACCCACATGACAAGGCTAATTTCTAGCTTAATTGTGTATTCTTCTAGACACTGTCTTCTTGTCATTTAGAAATACCTAAAAATATGCAAATAAATTTCTGGGTATTCATATAAATTATTACAGATTCCTGCTGCAGAGGAGCACAGCAGAGGAAGGTGACACAACTGCATCCGCTTGGTTCTTTACCTGACCTAAATTGACGTAGGTAGGAACATTTCCCACTAGCTGGGGATCTGTGATATTGACAGATTTACATGCTATTAAAGTCCTGGAATTTAGTTTACTTGAACTGCAAAAGAAGTTTTGATGGATAAAGATACAGGATTGGGCCAATGCAAAAAAAAGTCAATCACTGAACAGTTGGTGTCAACTTATTTTCTTGTGTCTTAAATCTTGGTTTAGTTTAACTTTCTAAATTACTTTTGAGACACAGTTCATCAAGATATGTGGAACTCAATGGCAGAAAAGCCTATGGATCCAAATAGCTTAGTAGGACTTTTTTAAAGGATTATGTAGCTGTATAGATAGTTTAAAAACCCAAAGAACTGGTAATACAGGCATGTATAAGGGATATAAATACTTATACACCAGGGTGTAAAACAACGACTAGATTTACATTGTTGGAAATGGTGTTTCCTGGTGCAGGCTTTTTCATAATCCTTTATCATGGAGTTACTCAGTCCCTTACTTCACTTCATCTGGGACTGATATCTGTCTGAATGAACCAGTTTTAGTTTTGCCAACAGTTGTGTGTTTTTTCCTTTTTGAGTATCTTAGATCATATTTCCTGCTTCGTTCAAGATCTGTTCCACGATAAAATAAGTGGGAGTTTTCTCAAAGACTGACAGGCATTGGATTATGCCCTGAAGGAATCATACACTGTATTTCATGCAATGCCAAAGAATTAATAAACATGAAATTTGATTAGATCTGCTTTTCTCGTGTTACAGTTATTGTGGTTTGCACAATTGCTGCTCAACATATTTTGCAGATGATGTACATTTTATGCATGTTAGAGAAACAGATTTTTTCTTCCGCACTTATTTATTTCATCCCAATACGTTAAATAGGTAGCTGCTCACAGAAGGAAGGAGTGAAGCAGTTAACTACGTGGGGAGTCCATAAGTGAAAATTTTTGCAGCAGAGATTCAAGAGTGGTTTACACCTGAGGCTGTACTCCCTGGTGATGAGGATACGATAGCAGAGTGTAATTCCTGGCTTCTGTTTCTGACCCTGGGGATTGACTAGGTGTGCGACCCTCTCTCAGTTTACAGGTCTGTAGGTAGTAACTCAGAGTTTGCCTTACTGAAGCAGGTTAAGAATCTTATCTGCAATACTCCAAGAGTCACTGCAGAAAGACTTTTAGAAATACAAAGCGTTGTGTGGAAACAGTAACAGAAACACAGGCAGAAATAGCAGAGCTCTTGCATGCCAGAAACATTCAGCCTGTAGATGTAAGTCAAAAATATCAGGGATAATTCATGGCTACGTCAGAAGATCGAATTTCCCTATACCAAGCACAAACTGAAGTCTGCTTTAAAGCAAAGTAAACGCAGAAAGTGTGCTTTCCAGACATGGGGGAGAAAAAAAAAGAAAGCTCATTTAAAGCACACTGTAGTAACAGTTAAGTGATTTTTTTTCTTCTTTTAGGTGTTTTTTAGTGGCATAAAGACTGCTGTTTGGACAAGTTAAACACTTGAAACTAATTTTTTAGTTTATGCTTTGTGGTTTGCTCTCAGTTTTGTTATTTGTTTGGGGCTTTTTCCAAGCCATGAGCTTCTGAAATGCAGTAATAGAAATCTTCTGATCATGATCTCTGCTGGACTAGAACTATATTACACTTTGGTGGTGTAATTGTGAGCCAGCTAAGGAATTTGTTTCACGTTAGACCATTATAATTGTGAGCTCCAGACCTGGCCCTCTAATTCTGTTTGAATTATTCACTCCTGGTAGAGTCTATCACACTCATGTGCCTTGACTGTTCACTGTGAACACCATGTCACAGGGCTTCGATAAACGTTACCTTGCCTTCTTAAAAAAAAAGACCTATGTGCTTGTAGCTTTACAAAAACCAGATCTTTTTGACTGGGAATGCCATCCTGGACATTGCTGGACCACAGAATAAAAAACCAGAAGTGTCATGTGATAAAATGATTAAGACACTCAAAACTCCGTTAGTGTGCATAGTCTCAGGCTTGTCCGGTTTGTAGCACGAGCTCTGGAGCCCTGCCTAGCTGCTCTGAGAAATGAAAGCGGGTTCGCATCTCTCCCCTCTCAGAGCAGCAGAGCTGTGTTATCGCCCGCGCACAAAAGCAGGCTCTGAGGCAATTCTTTCATCTGCCGCAGGAGGGTTGGTGGACTGCGGGAACACTGAACCGCAGCCCCCAAGTGCTGCTTCAGCCCTTGGTGTGAATCACCCGGCAGCAAACCAGGACGGATAAAAGGCAAACAGAGTAAGGGAAGCGACAGGAATGAAGGACATCCTAGAAAGAAACGAGCTGTGTTAGCTCAGGTTAGCACTTCCTCTGAACACAAGGTGAAATTACATCTCCTGGACAGGTCTATTGTTTAAATATACAGTTATACAAATACCTCAGGTTTGTTTGGGTTTTTTTTCCGGTGCTAAAGCGTTTTGTAGAACCTTTTTTGGTCATTCAGCCCCTTTTCTCACCAGCGAGTCAAAATACCCATTCGATGTTTTTTTTTAACCATCGGAAACCTTGTTCAATATCAACAGAAAAAACAAAATAGCAAAGAGCAAAATCTTCTTCCCCTTCGCCAGCCCAAACACACACGGCAGCTGCGGAGGCACGGGGAGGCTGGTGTGTTTCTGATGCAGAAAGTCAGGGACAGGTGTAAGGTTCGGTCTTTTCCTATGGAGGCAGAAAAGGCGCAGGTTTTGCCACTTCAGTGGGCATTCCCCATCACCGTTCCCAGGCAGCATCCAGCTCTGGCACTGCTGTGCTGACTGCACAGAGAGGGGCAGAACTGCAGCCCTGTGGAGCCTGGGTGATCTGGAGGTGCCCACACGCTGCCTCCTCCCGGCCCTGCGCAGTCTGTGTGTGAGGTTTTCTCTACCCAAACCCCTGCACTCACAGCCCCACCTCCCCAGGGGTGCCAGAAAGGCTCGGGCTGGCCCTGGGGTGGTAGGACCCATAGTGCTGCCGGCTCAAAACAGAAAGAACTGCTTTTCTTTCTTTCTTTCTTTTTTTTTTTTTTTGTGATGATAGAAAGGATAGCACAAATTGCACATTGAGGGCAGCCATTTTCTCCATTGCCACAATATAGCTGTTCCTTGCCTGTTCCCCAGAGCTTTACTAGTACATAATTTCCAGATTATCACTTCCATCTTGTGCATATGGAGATGCTACTCTAGTAGAGTTCATCCTCAGGAGAAAATATTACGCATTTTAAATTGTTCTCCTTGTCTTTTCCCTGCAGATATATTTTATGCTAACAGGGAATGCAGTCTTCAGCACAAACTCGGGAACAACATGGTGAACTATAATAATTATTGGACCTGTTAGGTCTATTATGGAAATAAATCTTCTGTGAACCAACATTTTCCCTCTTATGTTTCGCAGAGAGACAGTAACCCTTCTGCTGTCAATGAATTAATTTGCTAAAAGAAGCTGGAGTTCATAGATAAATCTTGAGATTATTTCTCATTTACATATTAGCTTAGCATTTATGTGCAGCTCCATTTGTGTGATACTCCTGGGGGCAATCCAGGGAACAATATGAATCATCTAATATGTTAAAATTAGGCTACAATAGAAGGGGAGAAAACCTACCTCTTTTTTAAAAAAAATTTGAATTATTTAGAATGGTCTTTGTGATTCATTATCTAGCAGCGTATACATAGTATTCCAGAGTCGGTTTTGCATCTGTCTGATGCTGGAGCATACTTGAAGAAAGCTTTCTGTGCTGAGACTCCTTCAGAGTGTGCATTATCTCAAGGACTACTGGTTGTGGCTTGTGTGATATCCTGGCTCAGACATGGATTGTTTTTTTCTTCTTATTTATGGTAAAGAAACAAGGTCAGAGGCATAAATGAAAGCAGGACCAGTGTACTTCCTATTTCCTGTGGAGTCCCCAGAGCTCTGGTTTGAAATAATTACTGCTGTTAATTAATGATTTGCCAGCTGTCTGCACTAATTTTATAGCATTTATGTATGCAGAGCCATTGTGCCTCACATTCCTGCTTGAGAATCAAGAAGCAAGATACTAGACTCACGCTTATATGTTCATTTGTTATTTTGAATATGGTCTGCTTGCAGAGACCACACTGTAAGGCTCACTGAAGAGGTTTAGCAGCAGCAGAGATCTACTTTGGGACATTTTAGACATTTTCATTTCAATTTTTGCTTGCTTTTGGGCAGCAATACATCAGGGAAAAGGCAAAGTGGCCTGTTTATTCTTACTTTAAAGGTACACATCAGTTTAAAATTGGAGTTAAAAAGCTGGGCACTACAATGTGTTAGCCAGACAGATTCTTACAGGAAACATAATTTCTGTGTGTGTTAGTGGCTGCCCCATGGCCCTGAATGCCTATGCTGAGCTGCAAGGCATGCACAGCTTTGCTTGCCTCCTTCCATCACCCTTTCATAAAACCCTCATTTTTCCTGAAGGTTTGGGAAACCAGATGGCTGCAATAACAGAATGCCCAGTGACCAATTCCATTCCTCTGTAGCAGTCCTGCAGTTACAGTTGGCTCTGTGTTTAGTTCAGTATTTGTTTCCCATTCTCTCCTTTGAGGGCTTCTGTCGATGTGGGCTGTTAAGCAGCTGTGGCATTTCTGACAGAAATGGCAATGTCTTAGTGGTGGCTGACTGTACACACCCTGTACAGCGTTTAGGAGTAACACAGTGGGAGCCCACTACTCTGGAACTGATTATTCTGAACAGTTGAGTGTCCTGATTTCAGCAGGGAGGGAGTTAATTTACTCTCCAGTAGCTGGTGCAGCGCTGTGTTTTGGATTTAGAATGAGAATAATGTTGAAAACACACTGATGTTTTAGTTGTTGCTAAGCAGTGGTCAAGGACTCCTCAGCATCTCATATTGCCCTTCCAGGGAGTAGGCTGGGGGCACAAGAAGTTCAGAGGGGACACAGCTGGGACAACTGACCCAAACTGGACAAAGAATATTCCATACCATATGACAACACGCTCAGTATGCAGTCTGGGGGGACAGCTGGCCAGGGGCCACTGCTCAGGAACTGTCTGGGCATCGGTCAGTGAGGGGTGAGCAATAGCATTGTGCATGGTTATTTTATATAAAACAACAACAACAACAAAACCGACTATTATGGTTGTTGTTATTATTATAATTATCATTACTGTTATTGGGGGGGTTTTGTGTTTTTTTTTTCCCTTCCTTTTCTGTCTTATTAAACCATCTTTACCCCAACCCACAATTTTTACTCTTTCTTTCTGAATCTCTCCCCCATCCTGCTGCGGGGAGAGGGAAAACAACTGAGTGAGCTGCTGTGTGGTGTGTGGCCAGCCAGGTTAAACCACAACAGCCATTTTTTGGACACCCAACATGGTGCCAGGAGGGTGAAGATAATGACAGGCCTGACCAGAGTGTTTTAAAACAAATTTTTATAAACATTCATTATATTGGTTTAATAGTCACTGGTCACAGTGTTGATTTATTTGCTCATGGAGTTGTTGCACTCGTTCTGAGAGCTGCACTGTGTAGCACCTTACTTGCTGTATATGTTCCCTCTTGTGGTGTTTGTCACCTCTGGGGGCTGGGTTAAGGTTATCACTTTGTTGTCGTTTGTAACACTGGCTTATCATAACAATATGATAAAATCGCTGGTCATGAGACTAACCTGGCATCTGTACTCAGGCTGCCCTCACCTCCATGCTCTGGGAGCCATCTGTCAGAAATAATTTATGACTTCTTAGAGAGCCAAGCTATGGGTGAGACAAAGTGGGGGAAGGTGTACCCTACTCATTCAGCCTCCTTTCCTCCTTTTTGTCTTCCCCTTTTCCTTATCCTCCAGGGTAGTTACAATAGCTCTTGAGAATTTTGAATATTATTGGGGTGTTCAGACTGGCATGTTTCTGTTGATATGTCTTACGCTACTGAATGTGCTCCGGATCTTGCTTAAAGTTAAATATCGATTTAAGAATACCATCCAGAGATCTACCTGGAGGCTGGACAGCTGTGAGTTTCAGGGCATATGGGACAGTACGGGCAAGTGCCTAGGATGGTAGGCACCTCCAATGTTTTGGACTTTATCCCTGAACAAGAGCAGAACCCTAAAAAGTTAGCAAAATATTTGGAAGAAGTGAGCTGTCACCCTGGCAGTTCCTGAGAGACACAAATCACTGCAACATGCTGAGGCCTGGCCCACACCCACTGAGCCCTGTTCAACACCACTCACTACCATCAAGGGCAAGAGAAGGTCTCTTAATCTGACAACAAAGTGACAGGTGTTGCAGCTACTCCAACCCCCGTGACGTGGCTGAACCAGGGAACCAACCCACATCATTATCTGTCACTCCTATACACAGGAAGAAATGCTGGAAGCAAAAGTCCACTCATCCATTAAAGGAAGAAACTCTTCCCTTACTTAAGGGAAGAAGTGGATGAGGCAGACTGCTCCAAAGCAAGGCCATCATGAGAACAGAAGGAAGAAGAGACAGAACTCATAAGCAAGGCAGTAACCACCCAACCTCTATCCCTCTGTTTGCTGTGGGATATGTGAAGAGATTTCAGCCATTTTCCAGGTGAGCACATTGTCACCTGTCTGTTCCAATGCTAGGATAACAGGGCCAGTAGCCTGGAATTAGAGGGTAGGGAAGCCAGAAAGCTGGGACCCATTTCTAGGGAAATGGGCATTGACAAAGTGATTGGAAAAGGGGCATGAGGCCTCAGCCTCTGGAGGTGCCTCCAGTTCAGGAGAGAAGGAAAGGTATCCCCTCCAGGAAGATGTTATATATCACCCAGGCAGGTGGATCAACATGGAGAGAGACATCCCGGACCTGAAGAAATTAGCTGTGCTGGAGGTGATTTATGATAACCCACTCAAAAAGTGTCCTGGTTTCTTCTGGGATAGAGTTAATTTTTTTTTTTCCAGTAGCTGGTACAGCACTGTGTTTTGGATTTAGGATGAGAATAATGTTGATAACCCACTAATGTTTTAGTTGTTGCTAAGCAGTGGTCAAGGACTCTTTAGCTTCTCACATTGCCCTGCGAGCCAGTGGGCTGGGCGCAAAAGAAGTCGAGAGAAGACACAGCCACGACATCTGACCCAAACTGGACAAAGAGTTACTCCACACCATATGCCAAATATACCCCAGTATATAAACTGGGGGTACAGCTGGCCAGAGGGTGCTGCTCAGGGATTGTCTGAGCAGTGAGTGGTGAGCAATAACATTGTGCATCATCTGTTTTTTATATTCTAATGATTTTAGAGTTCTTCTTATTGTTGTTATCATTATTACTGTTTTCCATTCCTTTTCTGTCCTATTGAACTGTCTATACCCCAACCCACAAATTTTCGTCCAAGTCTTTCCACCATCCCACTGAGGAGGGGAGAAGTAAGTGAATGGCTGTGTGGTTTTTAGCTGCCTGCCAGGCTAAAACACAACACCAGCTTAGTGTTTAAGCTATTCCTGACCTCCTGCTGCTCTGAGATCCTCTACAAGATTTGTATTTTTCATACCTACTCCTGGAAGATATTGTTTAGCTTGCGTATTATTCCTCGTAGACAAAATACTCCTTCGTAATGTGAGAAAAAAAAAAAGCACATGAGTTTATCTAAAGCACCTACAGAAAAATAGAGCAATGCTACAGTAATTCCAGTTTTCAGTAGTCCGAGCAGTGATGCACTCTGAACTTGAATTAGAAAGGTTTCATCGTATTTCAGTTTAAAGAATAGGTGCAAGTGTTTCACCTCGGTAAATGGCAACGTTTCTGTGAAAGCCAAGTAATGGTGCAAGGATTTGGAGTCTTTTGAAACAGACGGTGTTACACAAATTTCGGATTACCACAATGGCAAAAAATATAGGACAACTTGTTGGTTTATAGGTATATGTACAGCACAGGAGTGATCTAAAGGTTTACAGGTCCCCTCTGAGGGCAGACTGTGCTTATTTCTGTATCACTTTTACACTCCCTTGATTCAGAAGTCTGCAGTTTTTGCTGTCTTTATCAGATTTAGTCACTCATGGGGAAATGTCTTTCAAATAAGCACCTTAAAATACTAGATACTGAACTATTTAGACCATAAAGCAAGGTAAAAAAAAAAAAAAGATGCTTAGATACCAGTGGGCACAAAATATGCCAAAGGATTTCTCTTCTCCTTCTGCCTTTCTCCCATCCCAAACAATCCTTTTCAATATTGAACAGGTCTGAGAACAATCCAATCCAGCAGGTCAAGATAGGGTCAGATTTCCTGACCTGCTTGCCCCTACCTCTTGATAATCTAGAAATGAAAATCAATTCTTGTCTTCGAGCTTGTGAGGAGCTCATAATTGCTTTAGACTAAAGCACCGAGTGCCTGCTTTTTCTGCCACCTTTCAATTCTTAGAGATGGGGATGTCATTTTTCAAGTCGAGTGCACTGTCAGAATTAGATTGCGTGGTAACCAAGTAGAAAGATTTCTGCTCAGAATGAGATTTCTTCTCACTGCTGTGCCTGTTATTTGGGTCCAAATTTTTTTTTCACTCTTATCCACAGAGATATCATAATACATTTCGAGTGCATTATCTAAGGAATATAATTATTTTTATTAGAGACAAAACTGGAGCTCTTTCTACTCTTTTGACAAGTAAAAACTAAGGCTAAATTTGCTTCTTGATCTTTTGTTTACTACACTTTCTGCCACAAATCATACCAGTCAGATGTGGGTAGAATGACATCTTTTTTTTATTAAGTATAGCTTTTTAGCCAGTTAAACTGAACATAGTATCTATTCAATGACGTTAGAACATTCCTAGGCCATTTTGGATTGCTGTGAATTGCCTCCCTGAAAATAAGTTTGTGGGAGGCTGTGCTGTGCCAGCTATCTGGTGGGGCTTACCCAGCACAGTGGGCTCTGACAGGAAGGTTGCTACCCCTGGAGTCGGGAGAATGGAGCTGGAAATCTGGTCCCAGTTGTCAGCTGGGGAGGAGGGAACTTGCTTAGGACCATATTCCCTTCTTATGAGATTTCCTGTGTGAGCCTGAGACCTCAAATCTTTACCACTTTACCTGCATTGATTTCCAAACCGGATAATAAAATAAGAGGGATCCAGCTTTTTTTTTTTTTTTTTTTTTTTTAATGTGGAGGATCCCAAGGACCATTTGGGGAAAGTTAAGTGGAAGAGTGATATATCACTTGCTTTTCAGCAGTCTTTTCCTTTTTACAGCTCATGAGTGTATGTATATCTATTTTCATCTATCCTGATTAAAAATATCCCATTTGTGATATTGGTGAGGGCTTGACTTTCACAGTTTGTGTCCCTTATGCTTAATGTTATGACTATTATCTAGTGAAAGGCCACCCTCACCTTTGGGGAAGAAGATCAGAAGTTCTTCTGCTGAACACCTCTAGCATTTCTGACAGCACAGGTACCCTACATACCTGCATTAAAATGAGAGAGAATGTAGCTCTTTCCCCACTACTCTTCTGCTGCTAAGATTTGTGATTTGCCCAAAAGAGCCATTTAGATGGTGAAAGAAACCATAACTAAGGCAATGATTTATTGCTAGAGTGATAATTTTTTTTAATGCATAGATATTGAACGAACATTTTTATATCTGTTTTTACCTCATTTGGCAGCTGAGTATTTCAATAAGGAGAGCTGCCAAGAATTACAGTAAAATAAAACCTAAATAATTAATTCTGTCAATGGATGATGATAGGATATCAATAGCTAAGAACAGTCTAAAGGTTAAAGGGGGAAAAAAAGAGGAGAAGGAGGAAAGACAATCCTTGCTGGGATGACCAAAGTAAGGGCAAGATTAGAGTAATAGGATTTGTTTGTTTGTTAGTTTGTTTGGGGGCTTTTGTTGTTGTTGGTTTTGTGGGAGGTTTTGTTGTTTTGTTTTGTTGTGGTTTGTTGGTTTGTTTGTTTTTGAGATATGCTGGCTCTTGACTTTCCTTTTCAGAGACTCTGTCACAGCAGGTAAACTCACAGAGTAAGTGAGGGCTTGGTGCTATCAATCTCTCTTTCCTGACAAGGAAGAGCATCAAAACAGGAGGGCATCTTTCACTAAACAAAGCCCCTTTCTCTTCTAATACCAGCTGGCCCAGGGAAGCTGCATCAGGTAATGTCAGTGGAATGTCTCTTTCATCTTTCTCCTCACTTCATGGATTCAATCCTTCCTTCCCTCTGGCCACTCTCCAGATGGCACAGCCATAGTGTTCATGAAAGGAGGTTTGAAACCCAAGGCCCACCTTTACCTTTCTTGATGTCACAAGAATTGCACGCACTGATTTTGAATGTTGCCATTTTGAATTGCACTCACTGACACTACAAATTTGCATTGCTCTTGAACCAAGAGTGAAATAATATGTACTTAAGTCAGGTAGAACTCAAGCACATGAGTTTTGTATTCATGTACTTCCCTGTACTAACATATAACTGAAAAGCTAGAGAATTTTTTCAGTTCAACGTGATCAGAAACATCAATATCCTTTGTTTACATTCCTATGCTTGTTACACTGTCTCCATAAGGCAAGTTCTGGTTTCTTGAGCAGATTAGCAGCATTCTGAAGTTTTAATATATCTGTGGTGTCTGAGAACTTGTTAAAATGTACCTTTAATTCTGAACTTCCTGTGATTATTAACTAAGCTTGTGTTCTTAGAGAAAACAGTTTTCAGCTTAGTAACTTCTTTTTCCTCACATCTTGCTTCCTCTGTGCAGAGAAGTCTGAGGTTCTCAGAAGGGCTCGAAACGTGGAAGTGCAGAGGTCCAAACCAAAGACTCCCCTTCTGGTTCTCAAATAAAAAGGGGAAAACAACAACAAAAGAATACTTTCTGACCAAATGTAATTTGAGAGCAGGAATGAATTTTTCCTCATTTCTTTGTTTTGCTTTTGATAATTACACCAAATCCCTCTAATATATTCTACACTGAATTACTGATATGCACTTTCAACCTCAGCCCCCAAGCCCCACAGTTGTTTCTGACTGGGAATAACAAACACACTTCCTCCTTTAATGCGCCCCTTGAGAAGTGACTAAATGCAAATATTTATCGCTGCCTTCCTTGCTTGTGATCATCGTCCCAGATGTTGATGTTGAACCCAAATTTTTTTCCTGTTACTTCTTGCTCCTGAGGGCTGTGCAAAGCTGACTGAGCTCAGGCTGGGACCTGAGGCCTGTCCTGCTGGTAGGAATGGGCTGGTTCCAGGTGGAGGGTGGTCTCAAGATCACAGCTAAGCCTGTAAATGACTGGACACGTAGCATGATGCAAAGTGACATGTTGCCTTCAGAGTCTGCGGGTCAGAGAGAAAGAATGTTTTCTCCAGTAACTTCAGGGAAGTGGAGTCTGTGAGACCTGATAACACACATGACCCTTGGTCACCCCATTTTTACAGACCTTTTCAGAACTTGTGCAGTTGCAGCAGGTTCTGATTTGGATTCCCACTTAAAATCTTGCTTTTCTATATCAGTTTTTCAAAAGTTGGTGATTTGAGTGTCCCTGGTGTCCAGCCTGAACCACATGAGGAAATCCAAGCAGCACTCTGGCAGCCAGACAAGGCAAACAAAACTCATTTTTTGTTTGGTTAGTTAGCTGGGGTTTTTTCATGGTGTTTGATTTTGACTTGCAAAGTCACTTTCCAGACAAGGAGTGCTTCAGATCTGTAGCACACTAAGGGCTCTATTAACTCATATGGCTGCTGGATGTTGATCTAGATCCAAATCACCTTAAAAATTAAGCTATCTACCTGTAGACCTTCACTCAAGAGGAGCAATATTTACTTTTTTCCTTACTTAATGCACACAGCATTATATATTACATGGGTAGCATGAATGGTAGATAAATCTAGGTTCTGGTTTTGACATTCAATGGTATTGCTAATAAAAGAAATATGTTTCAAACAACTTTTGTGTAAATCATGGTTATTTTTGTAGAAGATTAAACAATAGTTTGGTCCCTCAGGATATTCATGAACAGATGAAACATTAACCACAGGGTCTTAAATGTTTTATAAATCTGCAGTACATGCCTGCAATGGAGAAATAAAACCCATGATTTATAATCCAGAAGCCCATGGTGGGATATTTACTTTTGCAGAAATAGGGCTGCACATTAGGCAGGGCTGGTACATTTTGTTTATCAAAATTTGGGATATTCTCTGATGAGTTGCATTTGTGCAGTGAGTTGCATCTCATTGTGCATGGAGGATAATTTTATAGTAAATACATTATTTATTTGCTTGTGTGCAACAGCTGTGTCTCTGGACTTGCAGGTTTTGGGTTGTCAGACAAGCAGTGGATGCAGCGAACATCCAAGGAAGTCCATTACTCGTGAACTTTTAATGCAGGACTTCTAATGCAAGTGTAATATAAGGTATCCTTTATAATCCAGACTGGCAATCCTAGCACAAGGCCGAGTCACAGCATGCCTTGAACATGTAGCAGAGAATTTCTGCATTGGCCAGAAGGCCAAAAGACCAACCTTGGGCTCAAAGGCAACAAAACCCCCACCCCACCCCTGTCAAGGTGGAGTGCAGGTTTGAGGGAGGTTCAGTCTCACTGCACGTCGTGACACAAGCTTTTCATCCTGCCCACTGATCAGTTGTGTATTTAAGGGTAGGTGAGACTATTTGGTGTTGGTCCCTTACTAATCTGGATGCTGTGGACAGTTTAGCCACCTCCTCTTGCCTTGCCTCCAGACTGCTGTGATGTGCTCACGGCCAGACAATTAGGGTAGGGGTATTAGGTCTCATCTCCCACAGTCAGCTCTGCACAGGTATAACTTCAGCTGCAGGAATCATTTCATCTCACCTTTTCAAAATATGCACAATTACAAATCCCTTTCACTTGCTGTGGCAGAGAAATGGCAAGAAAACCTGTGAACTTGCGAGGAAACTTCCTTTATGTCATTATACATCATGGGCAATGCTGCCAGTCACTGCATGCTGCATTCAGTGTCACACACTTCCTTCCCACAGTAGAAGGGAATATGCTCTGCTGGGAAAACGGGGGCATATGGATCAGGCTGGAGAGAGGTGGCCAGGAAGCACGATTCTTTTTCAGTGGAAATGCTGGGTTTTAGGTCGTCTGGTTTTCAGCCCAAACTGAAAGATGCTTCTACCAGGGAGACAGAGAAGCTCCCTGGCTGTGAGGCCCATGGCTCTTCCCTGCCTGCAGGAAGGACATCGGGCCAGCCTTCCCCTGGAGGTACTGCGAGCTCCCTTGTGCTCATTTCAGACAACAGAGCTTTTACCAGCCACGTGCGGTGTGCTTTCGGGAAAATTCCAGCTGGTCGGGTGGGTACCTGGGACCTGCTTCCCACAGAGGCAGGTGTGAGACCTGTCCCAGGGATCCCAGGTGGCCGTGTCCCAGGGATCCCAGGTGGCCGTGTCTCAGGGATCCCAGGTGGCCGTGTCCCAGGGATCCCAGGCGGCCGTGTCCCAGGGATCGCACGCATCCCCGCAGCACTGCGGCGTGGCGGCGGATGGGCAGCAGGGGGAGCTCCGCGACCGCGCAGCCGCTGGCGCAGCGCCGCTGGCTGCTCCCGATTCCCCGTTGAGTTCCTCATCCTCCTAACGCCCGGGATTGGGAATAAATGGGTGCCTGTGCCTATTCCTGCGAGTCCCTGTACGCCTGAGAGCCTGTGCGTGTGAGTGCCAACACCACAGGGGTACCCATGTGCCCGCACATCCCTCTGCATACAGGTATTTCATCCCTAACTCCTTCCCATGACAGAATTAAAAGTACAAACCCCGATGATGCAAAAAGCATCAAAACCCCAAACAAAACCAAATAAAAGGCCAAAAAAGGCCAAACAAAACAACAAAACTAAACCAAACCAAGCCAACAAAAAGCAAAAAACCCCACCCCAAAAGTACATAAATACAAACCAGCAGAAAAAAACCCAAACAAACCATAAACATCCTTCCCTAAAGCAGGTAGGGAGGATTGGAGAAGCATCTGTACAAAAATAAAAAGAGAAATACAAATTAAATAAGCATATCTAAAAATCAACCCCAGCTTGATACAGTAGGACTTTAAGACATAGTTGAATTAATTTTAAAGGCTGAGGCCCAAGCTTTAGGAACACAGACTCTGTGCCACAATTGCACGGACCCTATTCATTTTAGCTAGTGACATCAACTAGAAATTGAAAACTACTTTTAAAAATACCAAGCAGCTGCAATTTCCAGGCTGCTGTGCTTCCCCTGACTTGCTGTGGTCTAAGATGCCTCTTTTAAGTTTTAGGAAATGCAGATACTCACAATTGTCATGTGCTGTCATCACACTGCTTAAGTCAGCCATTTATGAAGAGTAGTTTTGAATTTGTTAAACATCAAGGTATGGCTGTCCATTTCTGCTCTATACTCTGTGTGCTTCTGAGAGTGAGAGTTAAATAACTTTATTGCTGTGCTGCTGGCTGATTGATAACAGAAGGCTGCAGCTAGTGCTTTTTGTTTCCACAATGCAGTATTGTTCAGGAATATAATAATTTAGCGATACTGTAAGGTCAGAGCACTTACAGCTTATTGTCTCACTGGGCAATAATCTGAAATTTTGCCTGGAATATTTGTGGGCCTTTGTGTTTTTTAAAAGGCAGAAACTAATTTGAAATCCAAATTTTTCCAGGGTATGGAGCAAAGCCTGATCTTAGCTATGGGCAGGCAACCAGTGCCAGGCAGACAAAGATGCTATTTCAGAATTGTTTCAATATAAACCAAAGCTTTGGCCCCATAAAGAAGCCTTTTAAATCGATGTATGTATTTGCTCTGTGTGTTTTGCAGGCATCACAAAAGTAGTCACTGCATTAGTAATGTGACAGCCAAAGTAGCTGTTTTCACATTTCAGGGCTTAGCAGTATCAGCAGATTCTGATGGAACAACAGAAACTCAAAGCACAGCCCAGAGCAGAGAAAATGCTTTTTATGTTACCTTTAATCTGAGGGGGGGAAAAAACCAACTTATCATTCTGATAGAGAAAGAAACTTTCATGTGATAGTGTCTATTATTGGAAATAGGTTTTGAGGCTGGTGGCTTTCTCCGTGGGCATCAGGAAGATGCTGCCTCCAGGTGTTCTGATCTGGAGAGGAAAAGTGAATGGTAGGAAGGAAAGGAGGAGAAGGACAAGACCACTGAACAGTTAGCTCTGCCACAGAGCTGGAAGAATTGAGAAATCTGCCCAGCAACCCTGCAAAAGAAACTGAAAACATGACAGTTTTTCGTTTTTGTGTTGATAAATTCTTCAAGCAAGGGCTGGAAGCTGCCAACTGCTGGATTCACCACCAGAGCACAGCAAGCTGAGTGCTAACCCTGCGCTCCTTGACGTGGGTTATGGTGAGCACTTTGCTCCTCATCACTGAAAATACTGATCAGCAGTGCTGCCATCATGTCACTGGCATGGCCAGCAATGCTGAGACCTCCTCACCCACCTGCCCAACAGCCCATCCAGAAACTTAATAAATAAACCTTTGGAGATCCCACCCCTTGCTGGCTGGGTTTGCCACACTTCAGATGCAGCACAGTAAGAGCATTTTTATGGTGCCTCATCTTTGACTGTGCAGTCAAATGCTCCATGTTCACATTTGCGGGTTCCTAACCCTAACCTCTGGGGCAGCATGGCTGCAGCCAAGACCTTTGTCCCTGAGAAGGAGCCCTGGGAACAGCAATCACACTTTATGTGGGAAAGCATCACCAAGCTTCCTCTTTGCTGCATTTTCCCTTTCAGAGGAGCCAGAGATGTGGTAGCGGCAGATCAGAGGGTCCTGTGCCCAAACAGGGGCACACCATGTTGGCTTCTGGAGGCTGGCATTGTTGTTCATCCTAATCTTTGCCATAAGTGGTTCAAAAAAGCAAGGATGGAGTCTAGAAGCATCTGAATTATCTTTGCTTGAAAAAAGTATAACAAGGCCTCGGCTGGCTGGCTGTGAAGGGCACAGAATTCTCTCTCTATTAAACGCTTCCTTTCAGTTGCAAAAGAAATTGTGGAGTACCATCCACGGAAGTGCTCAAGGCCAGGCTGGACAGGTCTTTGAGCAAGCTGCTATAGTGACAGATGTCCCTGCCCACAGCAGGGGAGTTGGACCAGGTGATCTTTAAAGGCCCCTTCTGAAAGAAACCATTCTCTGATTCTATGGGAAACCGCTTCACATGGACCCACTGCATTCTCACTGGCTTAAATTTCCCCAGCACTATTGCCCTCTGGGGCACCATTCAAGATACTTTGCACAATAAGGAGAAGAGCACCTTAACAGATGATTTCCACCTCCAGGGATAGAAAGGCTTCTCTGTGAGGGGCTGGGAGGTAAAGTTAAACCTAACTTACTGAGTTCCCAGACGTCCTTCCTCTGTGAGAGCAGTGTCACAAAAATCTGTTAGTGAACTTGGCTGAATGTGTTTTAGAGTCCTGACAGTATAATAAGCAAGGGAACAATTCTGCTGCCATACCCATGTTTGGTTCATGTCCACATCCATATCCATGTCCATGTCCATGTCTGGACATGACTCTCCAGGTGCTCAATTTTGATTTTTTTTGTGTGGAGCTGTTGGTATTCTAGGAACTACAACAAAAAAAGTTAATTCATGTCAGAGACGTCATTGAGGAGCCTGGTGATCAAGCAGTGATGAGTCAAGTCCCACAGTACTGCTATTTTCTCCATCAGTTTCCACTACAATGCTCTGAACCTATTCTGTGATTGGTATCTTTTCTCTTAAAAGTAACATTTTTGCTATAGGAAAAGGGCCCACAAGGTGGCTCAGGTGGAAAACAAATGCAGGATTTTTGATCTCTGGCTAGCACATACATGACTGCGACAGAAGAGCGTTACTCTAGAACAGCTATTTGAGACTGTCCCAAGACACACTGCTTGTGTGGATTTGAATTCAGCTCAAGATGAAGAGATGCAGAGTACCAGACCAGTGGCAATCAGTGCTAAGGAGACCTCATATTAAGAGAACAAGAGCTGAGATAAAATAGCCAAGACACACAAAGAAAATTGTATCCTTGCGATCCAGATCTTAGGACCTAGCCCTTCTGACTTGCCCACAGATAGCTTCTCCAAAAATTAAATGTACCCAAGATTGAAAAGCACACATCTTTCAGCATTTTCTTCTGAGTCAGTCAAGGAAGCTTCTGTTGAACCAAGAGCTGCCTCTCATGTTTGGCAAATCCTTTTAAGGCCTATGAAGTAATTTGTATTATTGTAAGATATTTACAAATGGAGAATCCAGAATCGCAGAATCACAAAATCGCAGAATGGTTTGGGTCAGAAGAGACCTTAAACATCATCTAGCTCCAACTTCCCTCTTTCAGTTTGAAGTCATTACCCATTGTCCTGTCACCACATGCCCTTGTAGAAAGTCCACCTCAACTTTCTTGTAGGCCTCCTTTAGGCACTAGAAGGTGCTAAAAGGTGTTCCCAGAGACTTTTCCATACTGAACAGCCCCAACTGTCTCAGCATGTCATCATAGGAGAGGTGCCCCAGCCCTCTGACCATCTTTTTGGCCCTTCTCTGGACTTGTTCCAGCAAGTCCATATCTTTTCTGTGTTGAGGATCCCAGACCTGGATGCAGTACTCCAGGTGTGGTCTTATGAGAGCAAAGAAGAGGAGCAGAATCACATTCCTTGACCTGCTGGCCACGCTTCTTTCCATGCAGCCCAGGGTACAGGTGGCTTTCTGGGCTGCAAATACACATTGATGGCTCCTGTTGAGATTGACATCATCCAGCAACCCCACCTGTGTGGCTAACAAACTGCTCATGGCAATAATTCATTATTTTATAATGTATCATTAGGCAAGGTGTATTGTTTTTGTTCTCTGAGTGGATGATGAGACATTGAACAGTTGAATAAGTAGAGAACAACATGTAAGCCTGCTGATCTCAGTACTGGGTAATTCAGGATTTCTAGGCCATAGAATCATAAAGTAATTTGGGTTGGAAAATGCCTTTGAGTCCAACCATTAACTCAGCACTGCCAACTCCACCATTAAACCGTGTGCCCAAGTGCCCCAATCTACACAGGAAAGCAAGGTTTGAATTGTCTGACCAGGGCCGGATAGGAGCACAGCAGTTATCTGGCAGGTTTGCTTTGTGCCTGCATGAAACAGTGTGCCAATAGCTGTCCTCTTAGCTAACAGGTGTGGGTTGAAAGGCCACCAGATGGAGGGTTTGGTAAGGTGAGACTTTTCCTTAGCTAGCGAAGACTAACACTTTTTTCCTCTGACCCACATGCTTCCAACGACAGTATGCAAAGCTTTTCAGATGAAGCATCACAGTGCCTCATGTAACTTCCCTGAGAAAGATGTAAGTGGTCTAGGCAACAGTCCTTCTGTCTTAAATGCCTTGTTAAATGTCTCTTTTTACAGTTACCAGTGACAAATTCCTTCCAAAGAATTCTTGCTGACATGGAATAAGAGTTTCTCAAACCTGCTGAAAAGAAAGTGATAACACATCAAGTCTCAAAGTTTAGACAATAATTTCCCGTGTTGTATTTTGGAAAGAGAAGCCTTCAGGATACCAATTTTCCTAAAAGGAAACAAACATCTATGCCTGTTATGCTCAACACATCACTGAAAAAGCCAGCACTAGAACCAGACAATTTTTTCCCATCCACAGTGCAGATGGTGTGAAGGATGCCTCACTGGGATGCATCACTAGCACAGCTATGTTCTCACACACCCATTCCCATTCCCGCAGCCAGAATGGTCATCTGCCTTCACCAGCTTCTCTCCAAATACAAAGAGATGGGTCAAGGAAACCTAGCTCCCAGGACTGGAGCTCTCTTCCCTAGCAAACAGACTTGCTAAGTGTTTTTAGGGTTGCCTCCTTCAAAACCTCCTGAAGTGCTCCCCTTCCATTTTCACATGCACACCAGGATGTTTCTTATCAATACAACAGGAAAGAGAGGTAAAAGATACGGGGCACTGATTACAAAATATTCTGACAGATACACCAAGACTCAAGAGACAAGAATATTTTCATCCTGGAAGGCATGTAGTATTCCCCTTTGGTGGTTCGTCCCCTACTCTTTAAACTCTGAGGGCATTGTCAAGGGGGCTCAGCAGTCTCTAATCTGGCAGGAAGCCAGGACACCAAGGCTTCACCCCCATGGTGGTGGCTGAGGGCCACGAATCACATCTGCTGGTCCCAGGACTGCTGCTGTGACACCCACGGTCCTGTTCCAGCCCCTGCTCCCATGGGGCTCCACTGATGCACCATGAGTGCCTCAGACTGATGCCCTGCATGAAGTTCTCCTCTTCAACAGAAAAGAAAACTGTTCTGCTTCATGCTAGCACTCATTACTTTGCATTACTGATTTGTTTTAGGGGGTCATGATGACCTCTTCTTTTCTAACCAAGCCAGTTAGCAGAGCTAGATGAAAAATTGGCCACTCACATTATAAAACTGTAGTTTTTCAAGAATTGCTTCAAACCAAAGCCCTATGCCAAATGCGTTTAGATGAGATTAACTAATTTTGCCTAACATTTTCTAGGCAGTATTTCCATAAAAGCAACACTGTGAGATAGTAAGGATGCTGAGATCTGATAAATTACCAAAATAAGGGTGACTTAGAAATTACATTTCCCACAGATGAAAGAAATTAATCAAGTTGGATTTATCTCAAAAAATGAGCTCCTATTAGATACATAAAAAAGCAAAGCTCTTCATATGAATGCGGTAACTGCTCTCAATAGCCATGGAGTTTGCCTGAATTGAATTTTGGAGAAAAAAAAAAGGTTTTACAGAATATGCCTATTTTTTACATAAAATGATCCAGACTGGCTCCAGGCACCCATGATCTCTGGTGGGAGCTCTCATCTCCATGCAGACTGATAACCTAGTTGCGGGATACCCTCTCCCAAAATAATTTTCCTTTCCCATACAACTACCTCTTTATGGTTATATATTTTACCCAGCTCCAGTCCCAAACCCTGTCATATCCTCGACACTCCCGGCCCCACGGGCAGGGGAGTGGCACCCACTATGCTGGGCCACGCCAGTGCGTGATATCGTTATAGCTTCTCCACCTCTCCCTCTGAAGAGACAGGGGACAGGGACATTCTACCAAAGCTGTGTGAAAACTGATTTTCTACAGCTAATCTCAAAAAGCAGCAGCAGGTCGGAATTCTACCGGGAAGGAGCACCCGGGAGCTCTCCAAACAGAGGTGGTGTCATGAGTTCGAGGCACGATCTTCGCTGCTATAATTTTTTTGGACACATGGAAAGAAATTATCCTCATCCCCTTGTGGGAGGGAGGCCCCTGACAGGGAAAGGAAGCAGTGACACCCTCAAAGAATCTGATAACTGTCTGGGGTTGACTTTGGCTATGTGCATAAATGTTGTGTCCCCTCTATGGGGTGGCCGAAGGGTGTTGATTTTCCAGAGAGGGACATACACAGCAATAACTCTGTCAGATGCTGCCACAGCCTCCAGTGACCTATGGCCCCAGCTGTCCATGTCCCCAGCTTGTGGCCAAGCATTGAAACTGGTCTGCCAGCAGCTGGAGATGGCTGGTCCCTGGGTAGGCTTTTGGACCTGTTAGTGTCTCAAAATACCAGAGGTTATACCAAAAAGCAGACATAAAAAACCCTCTGTATTTGCTGTAAGTTGCTTAATTACAGACATTCTTGAGTTACAAATCTTGTGGCAGCTGACGATCTAGCTCTTTGCATGCAGAAAGGACAGGCTGAATCTTAAAATATTTACAAAGCTTCCAGGTAATGAATAAAAGTTGTAAGTGCCACACCTGAGGCATAAACAAATTGAATCATGTTTCACATTTCCTGAAATTTAGCCATTATTTCCAGTTAACTGATCATTGACTGAAGTCTCAGGATATTCTGGGCATATTCATTCCACTCTTTATAGAATTCATAATTTTTAAACTTTTTTTTGCATTATTGAAGATAGAGATGCTTTTTGTGTGTTCATGCAATCTTCGTTCACACAGTCTGTAGATTTAAGACATGCTTTTTACTCAAGAAAAGATGTGTTCTGAGCTCTTCAGGGAGTGTCAGGGAATTTTTCCTGATGGGCACATTCCCAGGACATATGAGGAATGGGTTAACACAGAGCCACTTGCCAATGTGGAACACAGGAAATGATGGATCAGTGTCCTATCATAAACCACGTATGAGTGGGATGATGAATTATATCATTCACAGTATGAAAAAGGTTGTTCAATTTTTTTCTTCCCCCAAACTGAGGGTTAGCAGTAAGATGAACAAAAGTTAACACATTGTATTAGCTCTTCTTAAGAAGGATATTAAAATCTTAAATACAAAGTGTCATAGGTAGTAAAGACACCATAAAGTGTTTTGAGCTAAGAAACTGTAAGGAAAAGAAAGGAGTGTAGTTAGTTATTGTTTCTTCCAGGATATTCTTCCTTTCCATTTATTAATCACATCTAGGCAATTCCTAGTTTAACAGTACATTCAAAGTAGATTATTTGAAATTAAATTTGAAGTTCATTCAAATTCAGTTCTCCCATACCATAGAAAAGTATAAGGGCTGATCTTTAAATACTTTCCTCCATGAAGAAAAAACAGTAGCCTATATAAGTGAGAATGCAGTTAAAATACTGGCACTAGTAAAAGATTTCTCAGAATTTTTTTTTCCCATATTTCTAGAGTTTCATTGGAAAATATGCTGTCTGACCTCCTGAGGGAGCAAAGCATCTTCTCCACAAATTATGTTGGAGAGCTTGGAAGGAAAGCAGCCATTTGCTTCAGCATTGTGCTCTGTGGGTTGCTAATTTGAGTTTCTGCAAAATGGAACCAGTTTCAAGTGCCTCAAATGATTCCTATCAAGTGCTGACATTTCCAGATAAGGAGGACATCAGCTCCTATGTTGTCTTTCTCTGCAGCTTCAGCAGGCTGGTTCTTAGCTCTCTGCTTACCAATATCACTGCATATTTACACTAGCTTTTGTTCTCAGTGCCAAGTGGCTAGAATTACTGGGAGGATTTCTACACTGTAGGGAAGAACGTGGGTTTTCATGAGACGGAAGCAGCTCAGTAGAAGAATTCAAATAGTATAACTTTCATAGGCCTTGAGGTGAGGAATAGCGAGTGTTACAAGGATTATTTAATGGAGTAAAATCCCCTCAGGGATCTGAAACTCTCAAGAGGCTGCTGAAAGAAGGAAATTATTTCAAGAATATCTTGCCAGTCAGGTTATACAAGGAGGGGGTTTTGCTAGTGGCTAAGTGGGAGGGAGAGGTGGGATGGTATTCTTAGCTACGTGAAGTGGGCATGGCTGAGCAGCTGGAGTCCAGGACCCTCGTTTGCTGAAGCATCCTGATGACTATCGTGGCCTTTGAAGTCACCTCTGTACTGAAGGTCAGGCCTGGTCTTCGTCCCACTGATGCTCCAGTCCAGCTGAGCCAGGGCACTGATCATGCCCACTCCATACACCCCAGCTCGTGGTCTGTGGAGTAAGTGGATGCACAGAATTAATGCCAAACCCACAAGTCTCACATATTTCATGATGACTTCCTGAAGGATCTTGATCAGCTTCTGCAAGAGCTGGCAGAGGGAGTCGGCATGAGGCCTGACAGGCCTCCCTGGCTTCTCATCATTCTCCCTGAGAAACTCTGCTGGGGTTTCTCAGAGAGAGAAAAACACAGGCATCCTTCAGCATTTTGCCATTGGTAATAAAGTAACACTTCTAATTGAGTTCTTTCACTGCAACAGAAAAAGCAATCCCTTCTCAATTAATATGAGGAGAAGTGGCACTTCATCAGTTGTGTAATGAGCTTAGTAACATCTAATGTTCACTTAATACTCTTATTGGTGGTTGACCACGAAATAAAGCCAGGTTGATAGGGATTAGTGGCTTAATGCCAAGGATAGCTGGGTTTGAAGATGACCACTTTAATTTTCAGAGTTCATTATTACTGCTAGTATCTGGCAGTGTTATTTCTATAGCAGCACTAGGAAGCCTTTGTAACTTACCACTGCATAAGCACATGCCAAAATTGTGACCACTGCCACGGGCAGTTTGTGACACTCTACCAGCCTGCTGGTACCACTGCTGCAGGACTATGGTACTACTTATGAGTCTTGTAGATTTTTTAAAAAGTATTATTATTATTATCATCATCATCATCAACATGGACTGGATTTTTCTCAGTTCAGCAGATATTCATCAATGAAAGGACTGAAAAACAAATGACACAAGAAGTAACAAAGCAGATTAACAGAATTAATGGTAATGGACACTCAGTCCTGTGAATTGTCTTTTTGAGCTTTGAGTTTCACCTGTCCTCTGTGTTTCAGTTTATTGTGTTCATCAGTTTGTTACATTTTTAAGGTGAAAAAATAAACAAACTGTGCCCAAAGTAGGGTCATACTATTACATATGTATATGGAGCTCTTGAGGATGAGCACATTTATCTTGTTTTCTGGTTCGGTTTTGAAAATACATTGTCTACTGTTTGCTGTTGTTCCTACCCTGCTCCCATTAGGATGACTGTAAGTTCCAAAGGGGGTGCTGCACATCGACAGATCTGGGGCAGAGTGAATTTTCAAAGGTGTGCACAGTGTTTGGACATCTGATGGCCTTGATACAGTAATGTCATTTACTCACAATGTATGTTTTTTCTGCTCTGAGCTGCATCAGAAACAAAAGTGATGCAAAAAGCCGTTTGCTTCTGCATTGGCATCAGTTTCCTCTGCTGTTTGACTGGCATTTAAACAATGGCTGGTTTTGCAGGGTGGCCCTTATTACATCATACAAAACCGACCATCAAGCTGCCATGACGTCACTTATTGCAGAGCATTGCTGTACAACCTTCACCAACGAACAGAAACAGCCAAATTCCTCCTAACACTGAGGAAGGAAATATTTCTCTACATCTGATGTCTTTCACTTCTCCTGCTCTGAGTTATAAATATTCTGGTGCATGAGCTCAGATGAATAATGCTCATACTACAAATAACTAAAGCTAAGGATCTTCATATTTAAAGGTGAAGAATCACTTCTTTTGGAATGTAAAGTGTATGTTTTTCCTTTTGTTTTGTTCAGCAGCTTTCAAATGTGGACAAAACCTTCCATGAAAGAATTGAGATTATGTGGTTGTGGTTTTATTTTTAAACCTAGAAACTCAGGTATGGATTTCTATCCAGTTTAGGTTTTAAGATAATGTTAATTTATTTTTTTTAAAGGGTGGCAGGGGGGGCGATGAACCCTGTAAGTCTGAACTATGTCAGCAAAACCCTTCTAACTGATCCTTCTGTTTTCCAGCAAAATCATCAGTGCTGGGGTTTCTTTTGTCTTCTGTGCAACTCCACCATTAAGAAACTTTTCTGATTGCACAGTTCAAATTCAGACAGGGAATCTGAGATTTTATTGTTCCCCTTTTGCTAGGCTGTGGTTAGTAATGGCTTAAGTAATGTTTCATAACCCATTCGTAGTCTAGTATCTCCTTGAAAAAGACAGACAAGTTTGACCCTTTCTTTCACAAAATAACTCCTCAATTCGTCTCTTCTTGGCAGAGCTGTACTGATTTAAACACAAGAATAAGAAATTAAGTAAACAGAGGGAGGATTGGGTTTGAGTAACTGAACACTTGCGATACAATGCAGACACCTCTTTGTTTTCAAAGAGCTGAAGTATAAAGACAGATTTTTGTTCTGTTCTCCCATAAAATAATTTTGAGAAGCAATGCTAAGAAAAGTATGGGATGTATCAGCAATAAACATCTCTGGCATACAGAGGGATTTATTCATTAAGGACAGTATGACACACAAATTCAAGACTGATAAGATTATTGGTGCCAATCTTGCCCACAGCCATGTGCAGGACTGTCTTGTTACTGCAACTATTTAGCAGGGAGCCTTTCTCACCCTCCTTTTAAATTTTTCTCTGCTGAAACACTGCAGGCCAAAACCAGTCATTTTGTATTTGGCTGTTACTTCTTACCATTCCTTTCTTTTCCAGCTAGTGAGCACCTTAACCCCTGTGGTGCCTGCTCTGCTTTTTCCTCTGGTGTTCACATTAAAATAGATCATGTTTAACGTTCTGCACTTTTGAATGGGGACTATGGCCGTTGAAAAGCAAAAGCTATAACAACTTTAAATAGGCTACAACACAATATATAGATTTAACAATATGTATATCACTAGTTTTGCAGTTCCTCATTCAAATGCCTTCAAAGATGCCTTTTTGCTAGGCACCAACTTTGCCCAGTCACCAGCTCCAAAACCCAATAAGCAGCTCCTGTTCTCCCTTTGGAGCATTGCATGTCAGTGCCTCAGCAAAGGGAGAGGAGCAGTGCCTTTAAAAGAGAGGGCTACTGCAGGAGTAGGTCTGGCACTTCAGTACAAAGCAGGAATAAAAACATCAAACAAGTTCTATCAGGAGAAGGCTGGATGATGTTAATTATGAGCCTACACAAACACTTAAGACTACGCATGACTCTTAATACACAATGGACTGTCCACATCTTCAGCGGAAGGCTTGGACGCAGATCGAGCATAGAAACTCACTTGTGTTTTCAGCTTGTGCAATCCGTGATTTCTTCATTTTAAGTCAATATAAACTGCCTCCAGCCTTTCTTAGGTTTGTCACCCCCTAAATAACTTTCCTCACTCTTCCAGCATTCCTTTATAATACTGTAGGGGTGGCCATTGTCATGGCTTTGAAAGAAATCCCAACAAGTCCAAAGCCAGCCCCATTTGAAGTGCTGTGGGCAAGCAATACACTACCAATGCATCCTGCTGGTGGCAGCCTTATTTGTCACCTGCAAGACCTGCTCCAGAGCTGCAGCCCAGCTTGCTGCCCATGTTGTGCCCCCCTAAAACATAGGGTATGTGGTCTGAGAGAGAATAGTAGGCATGTAATTTAGGTCCAGATTTTGCTCCACAGCACTTGTGTTAAATATTCTAGAGAGTACATTTGCAACAGTAAATCTCTCTCCAGTTATATTCAACTTGCACATTGTGTACTTGTCAATTTAAGGAGTAGCACTTTCCAGTTCACTTAGGTGAGCATGAAGAATGAGTTGCACCAAGCTACAGATAACGTCGGTTCATGAATAGGCATGAAATTTTCATGCTTATGGATTAAAGCCAAAGCTGCTTTTCTGTTTGAATGTACCAGCACTTTGTTCCTGTTACCACCTAAACCACCAGGCTCCAATTTTGACAGTTTTATCACAAAGAACTCCCCAGTCCCTCTGGCTGGGAAGTGTTTTGTGCTTTTCACCATCACGTACCATAACTGTGTCTTGATTAACAAATGCCTTCAGCTCCTCACTCATTTTGTTGAGATCTGGCTCCCACAAATACTTGGCATCTTCACAGCCTTGCTTGGCAATTGATGATTCAAACAGCCACATCAGACATGAACTTCCTTACGTACTCTTCTGTTCTCAGAGGCTTTGTATCACCTCCCTGAGTGCCAGATCTCCAACCATCACACTTCTTCCCTGCCTCCATGCCACCCAGCTTCTAACCCACTTGTTTTGGTTGAACAAGACCCTATCATCCTTTAATTTATATCTAGCAGTTATATCCAAACATGCTCAGAGCCTCTACTCACCTCCTGTTGTCCCCTAGTTCTATCATTTAGGATATTCATGCAACAGTGGTATAGCACTTTCCTGCAAAAAACTACTAGATTGGGCCAAATGGAAATACAAATACTCTCCAAAACCAGTTCTGTTGGAGACATCACAGCCAAACTGCATCTCCCAAACTCTGATACTCCAAACACTCAAAAAAGCTTAGCTGCATGCCTTTCTCCCAAAATGTCCTTTATGTGTTTGTTCTTCTATATTTAACTTTTACTCCCTATTTGATGAAAATGTTTGTACAATTAAAAAAAAAAACCTCCATCAACTAGATGGCAAATCCACTCTTGGGTTTCCCCACTGCTGCAGTGGTTCACAGTATCAACCTTACTTACCTCCGCTTCTATACAGCGTAAGTCATGAGAAGTTTCCCTATGCTTGTGAAAACATCCTTTAATTCTGTGTCATTTTTCCCCCTGCTTTTCCTCAAGGGAATACAGTGCCCTGGGCTAGATGGCTCTTTTGCTGCCAGTGCTCACTGCTCAAAACGAATTCCCCAAGCTGGCAGCACAACCATCCTTTGCCCAGTGCTACACACGTATCCCTCCTCCCCTGCATGCAACCACTCTCATTACCTGTGGTATAATCAAATCTTACCTCAAAAAAGCACACATTAATTTCTGCATTGAAGTACCTTTTGGCTATGCAAAATCTACAACGTTCAAAAGATCCCTTCTGTGTACCATGCACTTGAAAAAAACTTCATAAACATCAAAATCTAAAACCATACTTTTTACATCCATATATGTATCATTCAACTTTTTTCCACCCCAAAATAACAGTTTATGAAGCAGAATAAATAGCATCAATTTGGCAAAGCATGATCCAACAGCAAGTCCTCTCACAAATGTTTTTTATTCTTAGTGCAGGGAAATAATTTCAGTCTGGAGACTGTAAAATCCATTTGTAGTTCAAAGTATTTTATTAGGTTTCTTTTCACATTCAATAACTTTGAATGTGACGAAATGACAACATTTCCTTGGAAGTTTTACACAGCTAGCAGTACTTCTACTTACTGTCTCATGCACTGAAACAGTGACTGTCACCAATATATCTGCCTTTGTACATCAGAAGTGAGCTTAACAGAATAATAGAATCATTTAAGTTTGAAAAGACCTTTAGGATCACCAAGTCCAACTGTTAATCCAGCCAAGTCCACCACTAAACCGTGTCCTCAAGCACCACATCCACGCATCTTGGCAACCCTACCACTTCTCTGGGCAGCCTGTTCCGACCCCTGACAGCCCTTTTGGTGAAGAATTTTTTCCTAATATCCAATCTAAACCTCCCCTGGCACAACTTGAGGCCATTTCCTTTTGTCCTATCACTTGGTACTTGGGAGAGGAGACTGACCCCCACCTCGCTACAGCCTCCTTTCAGGCAGAGAGAAAATGGGGTTATACAAAACTCAGCATTTTAACATTACCCTTAAAACAAGATGGCAATTTACCATAATTTAAACACAAAGATTTCAAAGCACTGAGACAAAGATCGACGTGGGCCTGCAATACAAGCTTTCCCTGCTTTCACCAGCCTTCATGCTGCTTACCACACATGGCAAGTGGTCCGTATAATGCTGAAGAAAGTATCTCAGCACTTAATGCTGTGAACGCAGGCTTGGAGCTATGCTGCCCATGCCCTTTCTTCATCTATATCCAACCACTAAAAGTTGCCTTTACATCTTCCCATTTTGTTTGCTCGATCCCATTTATGATTATATTTAACACCAAAATTTAAACAATATGGTTCAGACAAGTGAACCAATCCAGAACTGGATGTTTAACATTAAGCCAAGAACATACAATTTGAGTAATGAAGTATTTTAAAGACAGAATTCAATTTTCATTGTATTTTTATTCTTGCTTCTTAATCAAACCCACATGGAATGCATTGTGTTTAATGAAACTACAAGATTAATATTTCAACAAACCAGCCAGTACATAAGCCCACAACTGAGCATAAGATGAAGAGGTTATTTTAAAATATTTTTGAAAAAGCCTTTTATGAGAGAAGCACCCTCCTGCAGGCTTGGGCCTGCTTTCTCTTCTCTTTCAGGAGTGATCTCTCCTTGAACACTGAGCTTTGTCTCATGTGCTATTCTGTGCTTTTCAGTTCTGGTTTGGATTTGACTGGCTGAGAACACATGAGGTTGGAAATCAAAGCTGTTGTCATCCATTTATTTCCTTACAATTACGTTGTCTGAAACTTTTACCATGGAGGACTTGTGAGCCTTCCCTCCTCGTCTAGGATTCCACTGGTACTGATTTTTTACTGTGCAATTGTTAAGCACAGTTCCTCTTTCCTGTCAGTGTTCTATAGCATCTCCTCTTTCGCTCTAAAGAGATAGTTAATGACAGTTTGTTTGCCAACAATTGTTTGAGTACTGCAGGTGCTCACTGGGTTAGCTAACATATTTTAACTAATGGATTTATATGATATAAACCATAAGAATCCAGAATTTCAAGTCCACATTTATTTTCAAATTAATGCACAACTTAAATTTCAGTCTCATACTAGATAATTATAGTACTTTATGAACATTATGTTTCAGGTACTTATTAAAATATCTCAAAAGGCACAAGCTCCTCTCACACAGTGTGAGTGTACATAAGGCTCCCAAATTAGTTTGGCCAATGTAGAGTGCAGCAGTTTAACATCTAGAAAAGCACTTAACAAGCCATGGTCACACAGACATCAAACTTTACAGCAGAGCCTAAATCTTGCTCCTTTGGCAATTTCCACAGCCTCTTCCACCCACCACCCTCTGCCTTGTCCTCTTCCCAGATGTGTCTACATCTCCTTTCTCCTGATCCCTCAAGCCACACCTACAGGAGAGTGCACTATGTTACATGGCAGCAGCAAAGCAAATATTCCCCAGCATACTTGCTCTTCAAGGCAAGGACTACAGGAGTTCCACAACTAGTGGGAAGTGCACCTTTTCTCCAAGCCTTGCTCTACGCTATCAGCTTCTTGCCTTGATGGCTGTGTGGGGGATACAGCGATGCAACTCCTTGAAGACTAAACATGAGCAACCTTGAAAAGGAGTCAGGGCAGCCAAGCAGATATTCTTTACTATTTGAAGCCCTCGTATCTACCCGACATCTTCCACTGCAGCAAGCCCTCACCTCATCTACACTTCTGCCCTGGCAAAGTCCTTCCCTCTGTATGGAAGTGTGGTTTGCCACACTTCCCCTCACCTCAGTACAGCTCATCAAACTTGAATTTTCCTGGGTGAAGGGGCAAGGAGCAAGTCTCACTGGCATTGGTGCCCTTTGGTTAAGAGCTGCAATCATAGTAGGAGTATTTTGTCAGTCTATTAACATCACTGCTCTGGGAAGGCCTTATGCAAAAGAAATCTCTGAGCTTCAGTTGCTTTGTTGGGACCAGCCATAACTTAAGAGCAAAACCCACACATTTAGGAGATTAAAGAGTCACCAGGAAAATGAGAATTCCTCTGAATTAAACTGTACTTTACTACTTATGGAGGTTAAAGCAAGAACATGCTTCTGAGGGGATTCATTTCTTTGAACATTCAAGCCTCAACTCCAGCTAAGTAACACACTAGAGTCAAAGGTGATCACTGTGTGCTTTACATTACATTTATTCAGATTAATATTGATCTTCTGTAACCCTTCTCCCCCTCTGCTTTATTAATGAAAGGATAATTCATGTGACAATAAGTAGCAAGAAGAAACTGAACAGGGAGAAGACAGAAGGAAAGGTAAAACAGTTCTCTGCATATAAAGTGAGGAAAAGAATTACAGAACCACAGAATGCCTCAGGTTGGAAAGAAACTCCAGAGGTCATCTGGTCCAACCCTGTGCTCAAGAAGGGCCACCAAGGGCTGCCCAGAACTGTACCCAGACAGCTTTTAGATATCTTTAAGTATAGGGACTTCACAACCTCCCCAGTCAAGCTGTAAAAGTGCATGGTCACCATCACAGTGAAGAGGTCCTTCCTGATGTTCAGACAGGCCTCCTGTGTTCCAGTTTGTGAAAGAAGACATTAAAGGATGACACCTGATTGCTGTACCTATGTACATTTCCACAAACTAAGACCATCCTTCCTCTGCCTCTTCCATGGAACCAGCACCTGAAGAAACTATTACAGTCACTTTTGGGATGTCTGACTGGGAGTTGGGAGTCAGTACAGCAAAAATGATAGCACTCACTGCAATTGAACTTACTTGCCTATGAATTTAGACAGCTCCAAGTCACCCAGCTGCCAAAATGCAGAGTATTAAACAGCTTCTGTTTCCCTAAATGGCACTGCTCGCACAACTTAAATATGCTACTGCCATTAGTTTGGGTCTCCCATACTGTTAGTGATGTTTCCAAAACTAGTGCTGCTGGATTTCCAAGGGGGTCAATATTCAGCATTGAGACTTACTTTTTAATAAAAAGAGAAATTCATCCTTTGACTACCACTGAAGAACATTCATATGAGCTCTGCAACAGATCAAGTATTGGTGCAAGAATGTAGTTTCCAAAACTTGAAAGGTAACAGCCTTTAGACAGGGTAAAAACTGTCATTGCACAAATAGGCAGTAATGCCTCACAGCCCAACTGGACTCAAAATAAAGTGGCAATCACTCACCAATAGTCCAATGCTGGTTTTTGACACGGCCCAGGATTCTGTATGCTCATTTCAGGAAGTTACCATACACATACATAAAATTCAGCAAGTAATTACTTTGTGCTGGCTAGATGGAGCCAAGTTTCAGCTCCCTCACTCTGCAGCTAGTCAGGATGAGGTTTCAGCATACCACCTATATTTTAAATGCAGGCTCAACCACTCCCATTCTGCAGCTGAGACATGCACATGGCCTTGTGTTGGTAACTTAGGTACACTGCAAAACATTTCTATCCCGCTGTCCCAAGATTTTGGGAAAAGACCATTGCTACCACCCCAAGCAAAACTCCAGAAGCTGCCGCTCTAGGTGGGCTTTCAGGACACTTCACTTTATGTGGATCTGGAGAAGTTTCCTGAATACAGCTGCCCAGGCAGCAGATAAATATACACATACCAGGGGTTTGGTAGTCAGCTCATGAATTCCAATACTTTACTTGTATTTCATTGAACTCTATGGTCTATTTATAAATTGTTTATCATACAGTTCCTAGAAGTCAGTAAATCTACTTCTGTTTCTAATAAAACAGAACAACTTAGTTGATAAAAATACAAATTCTTTTGGTTGTTTTCTCTTCTAACAGCATTTTTTGGTACAAGATGGATTTTTGCTTAAAACTTCACCTCAAAATCCAATCTCTGGAAGCTACTCAAGTAAGCACATTCCTCAACCCTATCAGGTCCCGCGGCATCCTGAGACTAACCAGCTACAGGCTGTGCAGCTTGCCTTTACTCTGTATCCCCTATGCTCTTTAATTATTCTCCCACCACAAAAAAATCCCCAACACCTGAGCTTGCACACTGGCTCATCATCACTCTCAGCAGTGCAAGACATACCTAAATGTTGGCATTTAAGGAGATCCCAATCTGGAAGAGAAAAGGCATGAGATAGCACCTTTTATATTCTAAAATTCTAAGGCATGCCTTTTAAAATTCTGAATTCAAACTTCAGCACCTCTATATAGATTTCAAGCACGTACATACAGCTGAATCAATACATGCAGGGAGTCCGGGCCATGCTCATATCCATTCAGCTTCAACCTTCAGAATACCTGACAGCAAACTCCTTTCCTGTTCTCCACTTTGCAGAACAATAAATAGGTTGGTATCATTTCCTTTGCCTCTGCCCCTTCAAATAACAGACTTGTACTATTTTGGAAATTTGTGTAATTTACTCAGCATGCTCATTTGCCACTCTTCCAATGAGGGAAGGACTGTAATTGGAATAGACACTCTGAAGTGTCAAAAAGCACTAAAAAATAAAGCAGCAGTTTTAGAGTACATCTCCAGTGATGCACTGGAAGAGAAGCAGACAATGCCAAGCAGTCATTGGAAAATAACGTGTATGAATGCATTTACACAGCTTGGCATTCAGACTTCGTATTAAATAGCATCACCAGTTCTTTTTCTGCTTCCATTTCCTGCATCATCTTCATCAAACACTACTGTTAATAGGTTATCCAAAGCTTCTTCTCCCATTCAAGGCCCCAAGCACTGCTACACACCTCAAGCTTGCTTCTAAAGTCTTACACTGCAAAGAAGTGAGAAAGTTCAAATGCCAGGGTACTGTCAGATCACATACATTTCAGTGCAAGAATAAAGCTCAAAATCGGAAGCGCTAAGCTCTTTTCTAGAGCTATCCGAAGGCCACATGATTTCCTGTATCAAAGCAGAAGTGTCACCAAAAGGTCACTATTCAAGTATTACTTGTACGACAGGAGGTACAACATGCTGCAGATATGTGGCAAGGACAAGCGAGGGCTACCAAGAGGCCAAGCAATACTCACTCACCTTGCCTTCAGAACTGGCCAGCCTGACCACCAGGGAAGTAGAGCAGGCAAAAAAAATGGCTCCAGCTGAAATGTTTTGAAGAGAAGGCAGACAACTCTTCATTCCAACTGCAGCCGGACTCAGATTTGCTATCTGCCATCACACCCAGTCCACTGCAAGAGGCTTCCGGATCCTTGCCCCCCTGTTCTGGGCTAAATTTATGCTGCAATAAGCTAAGACTCAAACATGGTACACTTACCTCGAAAGAGTAAGCCTATGCTCCAGTCTGTGGGTTTCCAGAACTGGAAGAAGCTATATGGAGTTCTAACCACCAAATCTGAGTATCTAAGAAGCCTTTATAAGATCTACTGCACCCCACCCTGCCCCCTCCCCAACACTCCAAAAGGCTATTTAGTACAAAAATTGGAAACTGCAATTTGCATTACATATCCTGCTAGGCAGGAACCACCCCTAAATTAAATACAGTGGGACTTTAGCCCTGACAGTACAAGGTGTTTCCCTGTAATTGCACTGATTAAACAGTTTGCAGACACCAGACCTCCAAGTCCTTTTTAGCAGACGTCACACTGCACAACATAAAGCAGCAGGCAATTGGCCAAAAATGGTTAGCAAAAAGGATTCCTTAAACCTCCAGCATCCAAATATAGCCCTAGCTGGTCACATGGGCTGCCATACAGTAAGTGCTCCTCACTTTACCTACCCTTTGATTAAACAGTTTGAGCTAAAAAGCATGTACTTAGAATAGCATTTCAGTTTCCAGCCCAATTCCATGAACCGTATAATCTTGCTGTACCTTCCACATTCAGACTGGCAGAAAGGAAAAGTTGATTCAGGTTTCCAGTGAGCCCAAGGGGGATCATTAGCTACAAAAAGCTAACAGAATATGAGACCTCTAACATATATGTGTATACACACATATTTATATGTGTGTATATATATAAAAATACAAAAATAAAAGCAACATATCTGCCATACAACGCAGCTGCCGTAAAATACTTCACTATTAACATACTCTATGGCACATACTGATTTTTAGTTTTAATAAACTGTCATACCTTACTCCATCTGACCTCTAGCAATATGTTTTTTCATATTACTCTCATTATGATGAAAGCTGATCAGCTGATTACATCCACCTCACAAGAACTCCACAGCTTAGTTTACACATCAAGAAACTCTGCAAAATTTCTGAAGAAAGGCAGGCCAGCTACTGTACCGTTGCCAGATGTCAGCTTGAACTGAAAAAAGTTGAGCTTGGCCCTTCTTTTCTCAGCCCTTAAAGCCACTGTCCAAGTTAAGTATTGTGTAGATGTCAAATAAGTTTACATTATAAAACCTTGCAACTGCACTAATAAATACAAGTGTCACTTATACTTCCAAAGCCTTCCCCCCACCATCAGTGAGAATGAAGCCTTGCAGTACTCACTCACAATAAACCTTGAGATCTTTGAAAATGCAGAGGCTTGAAGCTGTAGCTATTACTCAACTGAAGTTGGAAATCTGAGGTTCCTAAAGAGGAAAACAGCCCAGTACCAGAGGCAAGGCCTAAACCCTGAATTAACACACTGCATCGTGTTACAGCAGGGCTCTGTGGCATAGATTTTTGCTAGAAGCGTGGAGCCTTTTATCAAACTCAAGCCCCCAGTTAAGCTGTCATATTCTGTTACACACTTAAAAGAAAGCACAATTAGGCACAGCATCGAGCACGTTCACATACCCACCGCCGGCTCAGCTGCACCGAGCACCAGTTAGTTTCACATTTATGCCGGCAGCCAGGCCGGCCTGACTGCACTGAAATAACCCTCAGTACCCAGATGTTGCGCTATTTTTACCCTGGAAAAGAAAAAAAAGGACACCCAACAAAACTTCAGAGCGGGAGGCCACGACAGCACAGACTTTATTCCGAGGCTGCAGCGCAGGATTCGGCGCTCGGCAGCGCCCGGGCTCGCCATCCCCGCAGTGACGTGTCCACCTGAGGCTCCGGGGCCGCCGCCGCCGCCGGAGACAAAGTTCTGTAGTGCACTGACTGCTATCGTACCCAGAGTCGGAGTGTCACAGAACTTTGCTTCCGGAGGCTCCAGTCCTCCGCCGGTACCGGCGCCGGGGCCGCCCGCCAGCACAAGTTTCCCTGCCTGGGAAGGGAAGGCGCACACGGTTAGAGGTGGGGAAGGGAGCCCCCTCCTCCTCCGCGGCTCGGCGGGAGACCCGCTGCCCGGGGAAGAGGGAGAAGGAGGCGAAGAGATTTTTTTTTTCCTTTTTTTTTTTTAATAAATACCCAAA
>VXBT01004764.1:1052194-1110707 GCA_013400235.1 Oriolus oriolus
GAGTCGCCTCGGGCAGCCGCGGGACGGGCTGGAGGGGCTGCCGCGGGCCCGCTGGGGGCGTGGACGCCGTGCCGGTTCTCGGCGTGCCCGCCCCCGCCGCCTGCGGCCCCGCGGCATTACGGCCCCGGCCTCGGCAGCCATCCCCGTCCCGCCTCCCGCAGCCCCCGCGGGGAGGGCTCGGGGTAACCTCGTGGCGGAGGTGCTGCCTCTGAGCGCTGAGCGCCGCGGTACCTTGGCTCCGCGGGCACTCCAGGTGTCCTGGCTTCCCCCCGAGAGAGCAGCCGGGGCTGTGCTGTGGTGGGTGTGAGCAGGAGAATCCTCGGCTCTTTCCAGTTCTCGCCTGGCATTTGGAGGAGTTTTGAAAGAATGTAACAACTTCCACTGAAGAGTGTGTTCCTCTCCCTCAAGAAATAGCTGAGGGCATTTGTTTTCTGAAAACAATGTTTTCTGCTCTCTGTGGAAGGTGTCAGGACTTCACTAGCTCTCCGTGGAACTCATTGTACACTAATAGTACAAAGTTACCTAAACAAAGGTTTGAAAATAAATCCTGCAATTGTTTGTATCTCTTACATTGAATTAAAGTTATAGAACTTAAATGTCCAGTTTGTTCACTAGGCTAAGACAGAACTGCTAACACCACTAACAGTTTGAAATACTGATCCAGGGCTCCTCCAGCCATGGAAGCCTCGACAGTAAAAATGCTCTTTCTGTACTTGAGGCACTGGAGTAGTTCCAAGAGAACCGTTCACCGATGTGGGCTGTGTGTACATGCAGGTGTTCGTGGGAGGAGAGATGCTGGCCCTGTCCCGCAGCAGCATCACTGCGCCATGAACTCCAGTGTCATTGCAGGATCACAGCAATACCTGTTAACCCAAACCTGTGGCTGCCATTTCAGTTTCTGAAAGAAAAATAAGCTGAAAAATGCTTTGAAATTAGATTTTGTCTGGTTTAGCTCCTTTGCAGAAACAGAAAGGGCAAGCCTTTCCTGAGCCTTTCTGTTCTGTTTAAGAAACGTGTTCCTCCCTCCTTGTCCACACCTTCACTGTGCTGTTCAGTCATCAGCCCTATTCTGTCTTGCTGCAGTTTGCCAAGTGTAGCAGTACTTCCCATCTTCCTGTTGTCTCTCTATCCCTGCTCCCTCCACATACACCCTCTCTGCTAGGCCATGGAATAGGCCCCAGCTATGCCTCTGCACACTTAGCTGTGTGTACGGGAATATTGATTTGACAGTGTGTATGCTCTGTAAAAAAAAATCAATATTTCAGTAGATTGAGCAGAGTGTGCAGCAGTGTGTAATGGAGCCCAGCCTGCTAATGTAATGTGCAGGGGTCCTCATTCAGAGATTGAGGTCAGTCAGAAAATGGAAATGTGTTTTCTTATTTTATTGTGTGCTTCAGATATAATGTAGGTGTTTATGTTCTAGTGTTTAACTTACAGCACGCAGACACTTTTAAGTCATATCCAGCAGAAGGTCACATATTGCAGGTTACATCCACAAAAAAGCACGCCACAGATACACAATCCATTTTTTTAAAGCTTAGTAAATCCCCTCTTACCCTTATCCATCATATATCTATCAAACAACAGTTGTGAGGGAATATGCATAATTTTTGTTTCTGCAAATAAAAATAATGTTTCATTGTTTGGTGCAAACTTGGGTTCTGATTATGTAATGAAACATGCAGTACTTTAACAAACTCCAACATAGCGAGATGTATGGAAGAGTATCAGAAAATGAGTGAAAAGAACGAGGGAGGAGAAATAACCAATGTATGACACAAAACCAGAGTAAAAGCTCCAATTGATTTTAGTGGACCTGGGATTTCAGCCAGAAAGTTCTCCATGATACATTTTCCACTTTTTAAACCGTTGCATCATGCCTTAAAATGTAGCAAAAGTAATTTGTAAAATGACATGAGAAACCACAGCATTCTCAGGCTCAGAGTCAAGATTAGTGTAAGCTAACTATTGTTTCACAGCTCAAGGGGACACTTGATACGGTTTTATCTCTACTTAATAATTTTATCTGCTGGTTTTGTCGGAAGCTATTTCTCATCCACCAAAATCTCTCACTGCAGGAGTGAGTACAGCTCTATAGAGCAGGCAGCAGAGTTTTATGTTTGTGAATGTTACAATGCTTTGTGCTCAATATAACATACATTTCAAGATGCTATGGGGGCCCTCATGTTTGGTAAAAAAGGCAAAGCTATTTATTCTTTCGTTATTCACGTTCTTAATTGGAGACTGATTTGGCAGTCGTGGCCGGGGAGGAACGCAGGGCTGGAGCAGTAACATCTTTCAGTTACAATTCTGGTTTAGGACATGACTCATGGAGAAAGCTTCCAAATGTAAAATACTGCTACCTACAAATGCACACGACACTGAGATTTCTCAGAAGTCAGTTGATATTCTTCAGTCACTGAACACAGGTTTCTCATATATGTTTCACTGTTCTGAAGAAGTGTTTGTTTTCGTATTAACAGCTGCTGGAAACCCATGCACTCGCCCCTCTTAAAAACATACCTCAAGACATGCAATATGTCCTAAAATATTTCAGGTGTAGTTTAAAAAATAGTACTGTAATAACACAAAATGTAAAAATATATTAAAACCACAATGGTTTAATGTTTTACTTAATGCTAGAATGCTTTTCACAGTACAAGTGTGATAAACTGCAATGAAAGTGTTATTCCAATTTAAATTATAAGATAAATCTCCTAGCTGAAGATTAAGAAATAATAATTAGTCTTGCACTTTACTTTGAGAGTCCATCTGTTTTGGCAGCATGCTTCCAGCTAAGAAGATTCAAGAAGGTGGTTACTAAGTGAGACAGACAAAAGTACATGATACAGAGGACCAAGCCGTGACGTTTTGTAAGGTAAAGCTGAGCAATATTTCACAAAATGTTAGTTTAAAAGGTGGGAGACTTTTATGATAGAATTTATTTTTATGAACTGAAGACTCTGTTTTTCAAGGGTCTTCTTCTGCCAGCTTTGTGAAATAGTAAATTGGGGGTGGGTTTTTGTGGGTTTTGTTTTGGTTTGGTTCTTTTGGTTGTTTGATTTTTTGGGGCTTTTTTTTTCACTTTGAAGAAATTAGTACATTATAAGAATTAGTATTTAAATCTAATTGAAAGCTGGAGTTATGCTGGATGGAAAATTAATTTTCTCATTAGCTAGAGAACTTCTATGGTATTTGCACAATAAGTACTCAGCCAAAAGCATCAATCAATATTATAGAATGTTTTAAAACAAATGTAAACAATTTATATTATGACAATTTGTAGCATTACTTATTGATAGAAGAAAAATGATACATAGAAACTCAGAGGCATATAATTCTAATTCTTAGTTGGTTATTATCTGAGATTGCTCTTGATTAAATATGATTTGTGTTATATCTGTGTAATTCTGATCTTCATTACTATAATAAATGTGCATTAAAACTGCATTATAATGTCCTAATTGTGAAATTGCCATTGAGTAAATTAAGGTTATGAGTATTGTAATGCAATATTTTACTGAATGTTTTATTTCCTAGTTCTTCAATTTCCTTGCATATTGGAATCATAAAATTAATTGCTAAAGTTAATAAATAATGATAGATAGTCTAAGTCAGTGGTAAGTCAGAGAAGAATCCAGGTTTCCTGAATTCCTATTCTCTCTCTAAAGAACAGACAAAGTTGATACTTCTTTCTGATATTGTAGAGATGCACAACTGATATGAACATAATTCTAGTAGAACCTGAACATTACTAAAATAAGACAAGATCAAGTGTCAAATCAAAACTTGAAGATACAAGGACATGATGTGATGAACTTTCATTCGAGGCCAGTAGAAACCTTTCTACTGACTTTAATAAAACTGTTATCAATTCGTAATGTGCTGGCATCAAGTGTATGAATAGCTCCATTAGTTAAGTAGCTAAAGCTCGTAACAGCTTATACATTAGTAATTTGCAGAATCAAACCCTAGACGTCTCCTAAAAAACTTGCAAAGAGCCATATATATTTACATTATAGATCCCAAACGGAGTGACTCTGTCATCCTCATTTTAAAGAAGATATGAATGGGTCTGCAAGGCGATCACTGCTGGGTTAGTGTAACACTATCTGCAAAACATTAGTGTTTTGGAAAACAATGGAAGTTTCAAAATGTGCTTTTGTTGAGCATTAATATGAAATTAGACCCTTCCTGAAAAAAAATGCCAAACAGGCATAAAGAGACAGAAGCTGGTACAAATACTCCCTTTTACCCTGTCTGACGGTGTTCAGCATTGCATAGCTGGCCCAGAAAGACACTAACACTGAATCAGTGGGGTTTGAACCTCTCTTGCCCATTTCCTTCTGGGAATGCCTGAGCACTAAGCAGCCATCTGCCTTGAGGAAAGGAAGGGAAAGTTTGCCTTTCTCTCTTTTATTTTTTTTGTCTTTCCTTCCAGAAATTCACTTCTGAATCTGAGAAGCCTTCTTACTGGAACAAATACTTTTCCACAAAAAGGTTCCATTTCAGCAAGTCAGCATTTTTGGATACAAACAAATATACTGTGGGAAAATTCCCACCAAGCTTTGCTTTGGAGTCTTTCAGAAAAAATCGTGCAAGGGAGACTTATAGGAATGGAATTTACAAAGCCACACATATATATGGTCCTCTATTGAGTTCAAACACAGTGACATGGCAATATCTAGGACAAAGACTTGAAGGCATTTAACCTTTCGTTTTTAGAGCAGTAGAAATCTCTGATACAAGAAAATCAGCCAGAGATAAATAAATATCCGAATTCTATACCATCCACCACAAGCCACGGTTTATTCAGCTTATAAAAACTTTGATGGGGATTGTGCTGAAGCTTGTTGGCAGAGTCTGCAGGACCTGGACTGAGAAGGAGCAACCAGGAGGTTATTGACATAACAGGCCCAAGTATCTTGAACGGTGTGTCCCAGAAATGGAAACCAAGGGTCATACTGCTCAAACTGGCCGGCAGCTACTTATGTAAGTAGTCTCACTGAATTCAAACCTACCCTGAAAAGGCACTTAACAATCTTCTGGCTGCAGCAATGTGAAAAGAAGGTAAATAACTGTAATAAGAACTATGCAGGCTGTAGTCAAATGCTTCTTGGAGAAATGGCTGGGATGGTCATGAAGCTACCTACTCCTTCCATCTGCCCTACACTGGCAGCTTGAGATAAACCAGTTGCTTTCACAGTGATGGAAAAGCACTTGCATGGGGTATTCCTGTGGTGAAAGCTGTAAAGACATGCACCATCACTGCCATTTCTCCTGCCTGTGGCCTCAGTGTTTGACTGCTATATTTTCTCACAGAATCATAGAACATCCTGAGTTGGAAGGGACCCACAGAGATCATGGAGTCCAACTCCTGCTCCTGGACAGGACACCCCAAGAGTCACACCATGTGCCTGAGAGCATTCAAATGCTTCTTGAACTCTGTCAGGCTGGGTTGACTGGCTGGTGGCCGTTTCCCTGGGGAGCCTGTTCCAGTGCCCAACCACCCTCTGAAGAACCTTGTGCTAATATCCAGCCTCAAGCTCCTAGCTCAAGCCTAGCAAATCTCAGCTGGTGACCAAGGTTGAGGAAAAGAATTCATGCGGCAAAACTTAATGAATAAATGTCAGTAATGGAACTTGCAACTGCAGACTAGTTGAGAGTGCAAAGAACATTAAAAAAAGTAACCCTGTCCTCCCTGGACACACATTTTCTCTGTGTAAAAATAATGTCATTTGCAGATACTAGTCTTGTAGGGACGTTTTTTAAGTATTTGGGAAATGAAAACTATTCTTACATACTGAGTAACTGAAGAAGGTAGAGGGTGGTGGAAAAAAACATACATGACAGTTGTGTTTTTCTAATGCTCCTCCAAACCATTTGCCTGGCAAATCCCTTCTTTTTTTTTTAGTTTTTCCTTAACTTCTAGGGTCTTAAGCACAGCTTACCCCTCAAGGAGCAAGCATAAAAAATAATATCCAGTGAACATTAAAAATCAGAATATCTCTGCCACATTGATTTCATTTCTGTTACCTACATCAAAGCATGAATTTGGGGAAGGTATGTTTATTCAGGGTAAAGAAATGGAATCTTTAGCAGAAAACCCCTTTCCTCAGTCTCCTTAAACACATAAATCCTGAGTTCTCAAACAATCCTATGACACAGAGGTATTTGATTAGGAATAAGGAAAGGTTTTAGTTAGCTTGGGATGAAAGAGAAGCTATGCTTCCCAGTGAATTCTGGAGCTGTCGGTCTTCCCAGGTCATACCATTTCTAGCTCCCTTGGAGACTGTCGCAGTGCTGAACACTCGGCAGCTTTGGTATTCATCCAAGATGCAGCGTGACTGCTCCAGAAGGTACTCAGCTCCACGATCATATTTAAAACATCAGCTTCTGTCTCTGAGGTAGCAGGCTGGGTATGATGAGTCGGAATCCCACTGAATGAAGCATCATACAACCATCCTTCAGAGGCCATCTGTACCTCCTCCAGAACACTATGGATTTTCATAGCAGTCTCAGAAGAAGAAGTGCCCTCATCACACCTCCTGGGAATTTCAGAAGAAAGCAGTTCAAAAGTTCCCTCTTTCACTGTTTCCTTATTCTAAAGCAGGGAAAGTATCTTTGTCCTGTCCAGATCTTGAAGAGGTGAAATGAAGTTTGGCACCTTAATTTCAAAACATTAGTGATCACTTAGACTTTCACTTCTGCTCAGACATGATTTATGGCTCTCACCTTGCAGGACATTTAAATCAAATCACCATCCACTTAGGTCTACAGGAAGAATCTTCAGGCCAAACCATTATAGCAACCCATTACTCTTCTGGCTTTTCTACACCACCAGGAAATGTCAGTGAATGCCAAACTTTTGCAACTGCAAACAAAGGGAAATGGATATTCATCTCTACCATTACTTTCATAATTAGTTGAACAGGGAAAAAACAATCTTACCAGGAAATCCTCACAAGTCTGAACTACATCTGTCAGCCTTGTTTGCTTGCCAGTTCTTCTGATGAACCACAGGAAATATATTCCAACTCCAGCACAGATTGTTCAGAGGAGACAAGACAGGCTCATTAGCACTGTAACCTACAGGCAGTAGGCAGACACAAAAAGCCTTCAGCCTTTGGATAGGGTAGAGCAGATGCAACCACGTGGGCTTGCCTGACGCAACTGGATTATGTATTCATATTTATGTGGATCGTATAACCCCGACTGTGGCTCTTTATCAATGCACAGGTGACCTCGACAGAGCAGGCTCTTAGATCCCAAGCTCACGTGCATGAGAAACCTGGATGGTGCAGGTTCCCCTGCATGCAACTTCCCAAAGAACTGTATTTCTTCCATGCTGGAGGGTAACTCTGCAGTAAAACTACTAATTATGCAGTCATCAGTTATTAATAGAGTCACTTGAAAGTGTGGTGTAGTTGCTGTGCAGGACTTCCCAGGCACAGTAAGTCACGATATGAGTATGTCACTTTTTGATTTTGTCAAAGCTTGCTGTACAACACTCCATGAACATTTATTAAAATAAATAATCTGAATAACTGAACAGTGTCTTTAAAATTAAATACATCAGAAAGTAAATGAGGCGTATTTCATGGGTCTGGATGTTTCTGTTCCCTCTGGCTAAATTCCATATCATTAAATGGAGAATTTCACTAGGCTTATTAGTTTGTTGTCTAAAAAACTTTTAGCAAATTTATATATGCCCCACACAGCTGCTTTCAAATAAAGGCACTAGAAGCTGTTTGACTAAAGGGGTTTTTTTTCTCTTTGAAATCCACAGAAAAGTTTCTGTTAATTTCATCAAGTGAAGGAGGCAATCTTTGTAAAAGTTTTCTTTTGAAACAGATTGCTTGGAGTCCTTTACTGTAAGAAAAATATTGCTCTTTAGATCCCACCGTGGCACTCTCCTAATTTTATGAGATTAGGAATAGCCTGTCAAAATTCTGAAACAGAGGGGGATCCTAATCATGAGCAGCTTGTTCCAGCTAGAATCATATTTCCTATGCTGCAGGACAGCAGTGAGCAAAGTGCTTCATTTGCACCTCACAGAAATGTGCTTTTCCTCCCCAATTTCTCAGCAGAATGCAACAAGACACTTCCTCTGGCCCTTAGCAACAGCCCTTAGCAAGGGCTGACAGAGAAGTACAAGCAGCAAAGCCAGGACTAGCAAAGAGCTATTGATTCGTGAATGAAAGAGAACATTTTCCAAATAAAAAAATCATCTAGTCACAATAACTCTAGGACAAGTCTAACTTTAGTGACTAGAAGCAAAAGGAGCAGGCAACTTGAATTGACATTGATCTTGCTGGCATTCCAAGGGTAATATTTTCATTACGATAAAATGTTCTTTAACAATCTCTCTGGTGAATTGGGCACAAACATGCTTTTCTTCTACATTGGTCCTGCCTATCTTCCTGTTCCACCTATTTTTATACTACTAAAAAATATTTGTTTAGGCAATGCAAACAAAATCCCCCCTGCCATGTGTTTAAGTTCCCTTGCCATTTATACTATACTGTAGTACATGACCAGCAAGACAGATGATAATTTCATTTCAAATGAATTTTTTTTTTCTCCTTTTCAGTCTCCCCTCAGAAAAGGAATAATAAAACTTGCCTAAAATGCTAGTAAATATGTAGGATCTGGACAAAAGTTCTACAGCACCCCTTCCCAACAAACATACCAGCAAAGGAGCATATACACATACATAAATAAAAACCACATTTATGTAGGTGGACAGGCAAGTGTGTTCTGTCCAGAGAAATATTTTTGTGTGTGATAATATAAAATACTCAACACAGAGTTGCATATTATATAATATATGTGTGTATAAAATTTCTTCGGCCATTTTTAAACCTTGATTCCCAAAAGACAACAGGTGAAAAGATGCAGTTACAAACAATAGCTATGGATCTTCATCTTGCATAAATTTCCATGGTTTTCTTTGCCCATCTTAATCAGGCGATAATTTGTCTAATTAACATTTTTCATAGGAGGGAAATCGTTTGTGTGCTTTTCAACACTGCTCCGAAAATATATAGCAGTATTACGTGACAAAATGCATTGGTAGCAGATATATGACTATTGCTTGTTACTGTAAAGCATCAGCTGTGCATTCATGGGCTGCACAGAAGACAGTCTCTGACTGAAGTCCTGTAGAGTTTCTGTGAAGATTTATGTGATTTTTTTTTTTTCCTGCAGCTTATGATGTGGCAGAATGACCAATTTATGATGTGGGTGGAACTTTGTTCAGCACATCAAAATGCCTCCGCTCTCCAGATTATGTTCTCCTGCGGTAGGCAGTAATGCTTTCTGCCCTCCATATGGCCACCATGTGCCAGCAGACACCAAACTGGTATGTGGGTTAAATGTAAAATAACCACAAGAGCTCCTGAGTCAATAATTACAAAGCTCCTTTAGATATGGTTAGTGTATCATTATCTGTACTGTGCAATAATAAAACAGAGCTCGTGTTGTCCCTCTCTTCTCCTTCAGTAGCTGGGGAGCTCATTGCAGAACTATCGCACACAGCCGATGTTCACAAAACGCTCTTAGGAATTGTCATAGCAGCAGCAAAGAGCACACCAAAATCGCAGTTCTAATTAGACATTAGCTTGAATAAAATGCTGGAGAGGACGAAAAAAGAGGCTTATTCTGTGCATTCACCAAAGACATGTATCTTGCATCCTTGTCTGAGCTGCTCAGGCTCTGGGGTAGATCAGCTGGTTTGGAGGGCATCTCAGATGTTAAAGAAGTCCCTCTGTCCATTTAAAGCCTAAATTATCAAGTTTTAGCACTCTGTGCTTGTGTGTACAGGGAACACACGGCTCTGTAAACACTGCTAGTTCCCACTTCTATCCAGGTGCAGTTCAAGGCTTGGACGTGAGTTATTCTGTAATTTTGGCCTTGCCACAAGTATCTCAAAAACTAGTCCCTGTGGTTTTACCCAGCAGCTGAGATAAACTGGGATTCAGAAGCAAATGCTTCCTGGATATGCTTAGCTGTAGGCTTAAGACAGGTCATTCCTAGCAAAGAGCTCATGACTATTGCTTTGCTTTGATGCACTAGATCCCAACATTTTTGCAAGGGTTTTTTATAGATTTGAGATTTTTGAGAAGGTAGAATTTAGTGGGAAGGATTTGTTGAAGAGGGAGGGCTTAAACTGGTTTTTCTCTTACACTTGGCAAATATGGATTATTGCTTGTCATAGCTCATAATGGTATTTTATGTGTGATTTTGACTGACCTGCTGTGTTAAATGAAAACAAATAGGACTTGTCACTCATTAGTCTGCTGAAAATGTCGTTCAGAACATTCTAGCTGTCTGGTGCAGGATGGGCTTCCTACTCATCTCCTTGCAACATCTATAAAGCGATAGATGAGCACGAATCTGTCCCTGTCTGAAAATGTACAAACATTCCCGTTAATCAGGAACAGAGAAGTTGGTGCACATGCAAAATCCAGTTAGAAAGTAACTCACAGGAACTGCAAATAGGATTTTCAGTTTTGTTGCCTATTCGTCATTTATAACAACTGACAGTGTTCCAATGAGCTTTAGCATTTTCCTCCTCATAGTGTATGGAGTATATTATTATGTCATTAATTATAGTGTATTAATTATTCATTATGTTGAATTAAATAATAAAGAAAAGTATGTCACGAGTGTACAAAGGAAAGCTGTGTGTATATATAGATGTGTACAGGGCAGGGCTCTAAGAGATCTGCCCTTAATGCTCTGTAAAGGGCCATAATTTTTTCAATGCTTTTGATGTTATTTTCTGATCAAGGACTTGCAAGGTCTCCTTGTGATCAAGGGAGTGAAAGACCTCTCAGTGGCAGCTTGTCCAGCTGTGACTTCCACCTAGGCTGCACATTGTGGGCTCTGTAAAACCAACATCATGACACTTCACTGACAACCGTGTCACACATCAGGGGAGGCTGCAACTCCTCACGTTTTGTATGAACAATTCCAGCTCAGCTTTAATCTTTATTAAGACTGTCAGGCAACACTTGCAAAAAAAAAAAAAAACCCGAAAAACAAAAAAAAAACTTTCTGCTTTACATTGGTAATTTTCTTTTAATTACAGTTGTATTTGTTTATTTGTAACTAAAATGCTAGCCGTGTCATTTCTACCCTTTTCTTTTAATTATTTTCCCAATCTGTTATAAACCAGTCATCGGTTTCCTGACCCAGACAGCTCCCACGGGTATCAAACACCCTCTAAGTACAAGATTTTTGGACTGGCTTTCTGATTTGGCTGACAGACATGCGAAATCACACACAGGGAAACTGCTCCAAACCAGGTTGGCAGAGACTGAAAGCTACTATTATCTGGAGTCTGTCCAGAGATAGATGGGAATTACAGTAATTTAGTAGTCTCAGTCAAGTTCCTGGCTGACCAGTATCTGCATCACAAAGCCGCCTCTATACCCTTCACTTGGCAGTAATTAGTACTTTGTTAACAATCTCCATTGGGAAATGGTTAGCAAAAAGCTCAAGAAAGACCAGAGATCGAGTGGTGGGGCCAACAGCTGAATATCCAAAACAGCTACATGCAATATCAGGAATATGTTGAATAAAGAGGAAAACTCACAGTCTCCATATGTAGAAACCAATGACATCATAGGGGCCATGAAGTCCTGATGGAACAAATCAGGGAACTGGAATAGGGACACAGATACACCTTTTTTATTTTTTAGAAAATAGACAGGAGAAGGCATTTAGACATGTGTACGTGCTTTCCATTTCACTGAGAGCTAAGAAGATGGCTTCTTGACTGCCTTTGAGTGAAAATTAGGAGAGAAAAGAAAAAGATGCATGTCTTGTTGGATGAGTTTTGGAGAAAACTAAATAATGGAGAAGAAGTAATACATGAGGGTCTTTTTGCTTGAGCAACTTACAGAGATGTTCAAGAGTCGGCCTTGTCCCTACAAGGCACGTCAAATAGCATCATATCCCCTGAAAAGCAATAGAGGAGGACACAGACTGTTGTCAGGGTCTTGGAATACACTGAGGGCAGGTTTTCCCTCAGAAGGTGTGGTGTGAAGAGACATGATGTTTGGGGAGACAGCTAAACTGAATTTGATTCAGCTAATAATGAAGGGTTGCTTTAGAGGGTGGAAGGCAGTCTGGGTGAAAGAAGGGAAGTATGAAATGACAGATCACTATTTTAGGAATAGCCTTACTATTAAGGATGAACTGCATAAGAGCAGATTTCTAAAAATTCATAAGCTGGTGTGAAGGCCTCTTGAGAAGATAATTGAAAGGATAAAAGGGTAGGGCACTACTGGCAGATACTGAAATAAAAACCATATTAAAGGTTCTTCAATAAGCTGTTCGGATACAAAGGGAAAAGAAAGCACAATTGCAGGCTGATATGGTATTTTAAGGCATTCATTGGGCACCTGGAAATCAAAGCCCCATAGAAATCCTGGAAAACCAGGACACATCTCTATGTCTGACTATATAATATGTAAGGACAAAGCAAAACGTTTGGGCATACAAAGAGTTACAAATAGTAGGAGGCATAAAAGGCAACCAGAAAATGTTACCAGAACATAAGATGACGAAAGAAGTACAGCTATATAGCAGAGAGAGCAAATAACAGACTGCACAACTGAGGCCAAAGTATCCATTGTTTCAGTCTTCACTAAAGAAGCTTGTTATGCACAATGCCTAATAAAATTAGTTTAAACAAAAGAATACAGGGTCAGGCCAGGGCAGAGAGGGAACAGTTAGAAATGCTTATCTAAAGCAATATTCAAGGCCTGACCACATTCACCAAGAAGTACTGAAGGAACAAGTCACAGTAATGTCTGAGCCATTAGAACTTGCTTGGGAGTATGTTGGCCTGAGGAAAAAGGGGGCAATTTAGGATAGAATAGAATAGATATAATTATAAATATAATTATAAATATAAATATAGTACAATACCTGTCTGTTGAAAGGGGAAAGGAATTATAGAACAGCCAGCCCACCGCTGATGCCCAGAAAGAGATTCCAACAACTCCGTGTACAACATACTTACGAACATTTTGAGGAAAAGGAGTTAAAAATTAAAACCAAGTCACACCAAGTCAGATTGATTTCCTTCATTTCCCAGATAACTCACATTCATAGCATCCAATATGCTGTATCTTTATTTTAGCAAGGGTTTTGACATGACCTTTTGTGACATCCAAATCTTAACTTGTTAAGTGCAAGTAAAATTGCTGTCTAATGGAGTGCACACAAAAAATTGCAGACACACAGTTTTGTGACACACATGGGTGATAGTTTAAATGAGATCTCACCAGAAGATCTTGTATATCTGCTTTCTACTTATGGATGATATGGGTATTGGAACAGAGAATAGACCTACAAAATTTACAGGTGACATTGAGGAATAGGGGCGGGAGGGATTTCAGGTGCTTGGGAGACCAGCATCTGAATTCAAAATAGTCTTTACTCCAAATTAAACAAATGGAGTTCAGTAAAAACATATCTAAAGCATTATTCTTGGGAAGGGGAAAACAAACAAATACTTAAACAACAGGAAATGAATGCAATATTTTCAGAAGTACTGAGGGAAAAAAAAAGTCAAAATTATGATAGATTTCAAACTCAGCGAACTAATAACATGGTACTGTTACATGAATTAGGAGCTAGGCTGTGTGTAAGAAATGGGGATTGGGAAGTTTCAGCAGAAGTCCCATTTACAGCTCCAGGCATACTTAAAAGCACAGGTGAACTAGAGAGGAGTAGACAGAATCAAGAAAAGTGAAAGGAGCATATGAAGAATGGTGGGAGAGGCTGAGGTGCCTCCTTCTTGATGGGGATGACAAGGGGCACAACATCAGACTTCCAGTGCGTAAGCTTGTCACAGGGAGGGTGGTGGTCCATTGGAAGTTGGTAGGACAAAAAGAAGTGAGTTTTGTTGGCAGCAAAGCAGATTTGGGTCTCGTAGTGAGGACAAAATCCTAGCTGTGAAGCCATTTGGGCAAACACATTAATAACGGCTGAGGAGTTCTCCCTCCCAGGAATATGTGTAGCAGCAAGAAGCCTACAATAAAACAATCCAGTTTAAACCAAATTTTCTTTTGGAACCAGGCATCCCACCCTGACTTCCCCAGCTAATGGAAGGATTACTGGTAGCCTGTCTCACATATTTACTCAACACTATAATTATCTTTACCTACAGACTCACTGAGTTCTGATTTGCCCTCCACTGAATGATTGGTATCCTAGTAACACTTTTTTCTTTTTTTTTAATATCAGTTATTTTTATCTTTGCATGATTTGTCAAAGCAAAGTCTGAGGACCTTTCATGCTGTGTAAAGTCTATGTTTTACCAAGACAGATAGTCTTTGTTATGCTCTTCGGAAGATCTTGGATCATACAACTTGTTATCACAGTTCAGAGCAGTCACTTCACCCAGCTTTCCTTCTCCACAGTGGCTCTTGCCTTCACAGTATGTTCTTAACGAACACAGAAATCAGAGAACAAGGGAGATTGCTTCAACTCAATTTTCTTCCACTCCAAACCAATCTTGCTCCCTCCCCAGGTACTCAGTGCAGTTAGGCCAGGCCAAACAATTTGAGTCTTAATTAGAAAATTATCATTAGTCAAAGAACATGGTGGTTTCTTCCCACACACACATCTACCATGATATAATAAAAGCTACCATTTCCAAGGTCCATGACTCCCTAAATCCACCCTTGTCTTAGGGAAAGAGGAGCACTAGTTCTGCAGCATCCCAGATGCCCTCTGAATACCACTCTCTAGCAGTTCTTATGATAAGAATTTGCTGCCTGGACCTTTGGCTTTGGAAGCTGTCTCTAGGACTGTCTCGTGTCCTTTTATGATGAAGGCCAATGATTAAACCAACTACCATTATCACTTCATTGTGGGGATTGCTAACTTTATTAATAGTCTGCACGGGAGTTAAGGTTGTTTGGAATCTCCCTCTGGCTGAAGGTATCTGCAGGAGTGCAGGAATTACTGCAATGTGAGGTGATGGCCAAGATTTACAAGATAAATCAAAGGTGCTAGATGAGTGGAACTGCTCAAGCTCTAAGCTTTGCTGTGTTTTCCAGGTTTTACTTTCCCTTTTGGGTGCTCATGGGTTTGTTCACCCCAAAACACCCTGCCACACCATACTCCCATTTTTACCTGATTCACAACACTTCTGCATGGCTAAGGAATCACTGACTACTGCATCATTAAAAGTACACGTTTCCTAGGTTATAGAGAGAGCTAATTTCTGCCTATGAAGTTCCTTAAATATACTTCTATTATAGATGGTTTGAAAATATGTGTTGAGAACCAACACTGCTAATATGTGGGTAAATTATAATGTATTGTATGAATGTCTAGTCACAAGTATGGTTGCCCAAAATATCAAGACAATTCCTCTTTTCTGTGGATAAAGTCAAAACAGAGGGATCAAAATTTGATGGAAAAAGACACTCACAAGTTTCAGACATGAATCCTGCCACATTTCAGAGATTTCATATTTGTTGTTTGGCACTGTATCTTGAGTGAGGCACTGAAAGTAGACTCTACAGACTTTTCCAAGAGTCATCCATGTTGTGCTGTCCCTGAAGTTTTCTGCAATTTCACATGGCAGCATGTTAATAAAGATTGAGCGTTGGCACTTCCATCACCCCTACTTTAAATGCATTTTTTTTAATACAGGACCAAATAAGTTTGAGTGCAGGAAAGATATCAAGAAAAGACTTGAAATAAATGGAAGCTGTCCAGATAGATGTCAAAGAAAAAGCAAATGGCAAGGAAAAAATAATCTTGTCCTGCCCACATCAGGTCTTAGAAACTAAATTTCTGTTTGCCACTTCAGCATAACTATGAGCAACTATATAATAATCTAGATTATCATTACTCATTTGTCTGCAACCCAGTCAGGATGAATGATGGCAGCATCAGAGGAAAGATGCCATTAAAGTCAGCAGTCTCATTGTGAAGTTATTTAGCTATTGCACATAGAAGATAAGGTACTCCCTGCTCAAAAAGCTGTGTTTCTACTTTGTGGACATTAACAAAACAATGCAAAATCACAAAAGGGATTGTATCCTCAAAACTTGAGAGCAGACCACTAAAACTAGGACAGGGCTGTGAACTGGGTTGCCTGTTAGTACACTCCACGTACAGCTGGGACTGTACACATGGTGCTTGCAAACATCCAGTCTCAGAGCTGATACACCCCAGCACAGCTGCCATTGTGTTCCCATCCACAATGAGGTGAGGAGGGGAAAGAAATCAAAGCAAAACAGAAGCTATAAAATTTTCTTTATAGAGTGCCTGAGAACACTATACCTCTACTGTGGTGTGAAAGAAAAAAAGAAAACAAAAAAAAGAGAAAGAAGCAAATAACCTTGTACTCAGTTTAGAATATATAAAACAGGGAAAATTACCTGTTCTTATAGAGGTGATGTACCAGGTTATTATGCTTAGTTAATTCATTTCAAACTTTGCTGTATGTAAAGGCACTCGCCTATTTCTCTTTTGCTTTGCTGTGGGGGTTTTTTTCATTGGAAAATAGTCATGTGCTATAACAAATTGTAGAATATGAAAGCCAGATGCCTTACATATTCCTTTCACTGTTATCTGCTTCTCTCCACCTAAACATTATAGTTTTTCTTTACCCCAAGACAAGAATGTTTCCTAATCTTTCTTTTGGCCCCTAAACAAAGACAAAATTTGACTTCAACAAGGGAGGGTTTATCAACTGTTAGAACCATATAATCAATAATTTTCAAAGGGAAAATATTGATATCTGGACACTTGCCAAGCACCACTCCCTGGGAAGGAGGAAATCTGTAGACAATCTTTGAGGGGTGGAGCATGCATCTGTCTTTGCACTAAGGACAACTGGTGAATAATGATTCAATCCAGTATTTTTATTTTGCCATTAGTAAAAAAAAAAAAAATTAAAATTTGCTCAGGGTTAAATTCTGATTCTTGTCATGCCAGTGGTGAAACTCCTCTAAGCTCTGTTTGGATCAGAGCTTCACCTGTGGCGTATCACAAGAGTGAATTACCTCTCACTCTGTTTCCTGCAAACTGCCCAGACAAAAGGATATTATTCATTTAATGTATATTCTTAACATAGGGATGTCAGAGACCGCACCTTGTAGCCAGAGAATGAAAAGAGGACGAAAACTTGACTACAAATTAGATATAAGAAGAGTCAGTTTTGTGGCAGTGAAATAGTGCTGCTGAAAGTGGAGATACTGCTGATGCCTGTGCAGCTTTGTTTCAACAGGAGATGCAGCAGAAAAAGAGCAAAGGTAAGTTGCCCAAGTAATGTCCACTTCAAGTCCAGCAGTGGATCGTGGTCACTATTATCTCTATACTCAGAAAGCAAATGTACTTAGCACAGTCTGATACAAGTTTTGCTTCAATTGAATGACACCAGAAGCCTAGTGTCTGCAAGCCCATGGTCAAGAGAGGAGCCAACACTAGAAAAAATACATAATTTTCCCAGTTCTTTACTAACTGTGCAGTGTAACCTGATCACAGAAGGATGAAAAAGTTTATATGACGTGCCATCATCAGAGGAAAACATAATTTGCATCGTGTAACAGAGACGTTCCCCGACACTAAATAGGTACGTGTGGTTTTTCGCTGGGCACCACGAAGGGAGAGACATGGCTGTCTCAGAAGGAGGCTAAAAGGGATAATGGGGTCAGCCAAAATTAAATTCTCAGAAAAATGCTGGAATTATTTACAAGCAGCTACAATAAAAAAGTGAGATAAATAATAGCTGCCAATGATTTGTTAAGGACAAATAGGACCAAAGGAACTAAATTTTTGGTGGGGAGAAAACCATGTGAATAGGGAGAAGGAATATCTCACGGATTTAGTAAAAACTCCCTAAAATGGCCAGTTAAGTGACAAAAAAACACAAACCCACAAACAAAACCAACCAAACAAAACAAAACAAAAAAATTAAAAACCACCAACTAAGAAAAAGACAACCAAAAAAACCTCGCCAAAGAGCGGCGACACAATTGGCCAGAAAATTACTCAGGAAGTATTTACTAGTTCTTCAGAGGGTCTTAAGGTGCTTTTCATCATTTTTATTTGTGAGGTGGAAAACTGTGCATGCATTAATATTATAGATGCACACCTGGAAGGCTGGAAGGAAGGAGAAGAACTGTAAAGGATCTCGGCAGACTAAAGAAATTACCTAGAAATAAGATGGAATCAAATAAAAAATTTCAACTGCAAAATAATTAAGGCAATAAAGATTTACTGCACAAAGAAAGGATAAGGATTAACTAGGTAGGGAAGGATTCTGCAGAAAAGGATCTGAGGCGTGTTGTAGATCACAAGTTGAATAGGAGTCGACACGGACCCATGGTTATGAAAAAGATAAATATTACAGTGGGATGTATAAAGAGAATTATTGTCTGTAGGACATATATTCCACTCTACTCAGCATTAATAAAACCTCAGCTGGAGGTCTGTGTTCAGTTTTAGGAAATGCATTTCAAGAAAGGTATAGACCAATGGAGAAGAGTTGGGTTTGGAGATCTTAAAATTGGAGATGTTTCATCTAGAGAAAAAAAACCTGAAGAACAAATTAACAGTCATGAAGTATTTTATAGAATACTAGAAAAAGGAATGGGATGATCTGTTTCCCATGTCCATATAGGACAGGACAAGCAATAATGGGCTTAAAATGAAGGAAGAATTGAGCTAAACATTAGAAAAAACTTTTCCTAGCTCTAAGGGTAGCTAAGTACTGAGCTGGAGGCTTTTAAGACTCATTTATGCAAACTACTGAGGCACAGGGATAAGGACTAGATGATTTTCACAGGTCCCTACAAGCCTTATTGTCTGTGATGCTGTGTTCATTTGGAAATGCCTGAGCTATTGAGGTAATAGATATTATCAATACCTTGTAAAAAAAATCAAATATTTCATATTCACATGAAAACAGTGTGTTCCAACATCTGGTTTTGTAATAGCTGCCATAATAAATTTCACCTACTAGTGAAGTGATCACACACATTTCCCTTTGCCATACAAAGCAGCATTTTTTCAATATTCTTTTCCAAGCCTTCATTTAAGGCTGTATCTTCTGAGAGGAGCTCACTTTCTAAAACCTGCAGATGCTTTCGTTTTTCTAACAGTTTTTTGAAGAAACCCCAAAACGCTAGAAATCTTTGCCTGCTACTTTAAGAAGGAAGCAGCTCATTATCTGAGGATAAATATACTATAATACTACACATATAGAAATACATATATATTACATTTACAGTAATACTGTATACTTACACATGCAATAATACTGCAGCAGGCAGTGGAGAGAAGGGCCTTTATATTTTATCTTATCTGTGCCATCCCTTGCTAAGGAAAGCCTATTTTTTATGAAGCATTTTATAGCAGTTTTTAATGGTTGCTACATATAATGAATGGTTGCATATGGCTGGAGGGTAACATTAGCTCGACACACAGGGTGATGTGAGCAGCCCTTTCATGTTTTATGGGTTGCCTGTCATGCTCTTGCTCTTATATAGTTCTTTGAACACAGTACATGTGCCAGAAAGAAGCTATGTAGTCATTCCAAAAGAGCAAGGGGAAGGGCAGGAAGGAAATACCTGCCTGTTAGATATATCAGAGGAAAATCACTTCATTAATAGTGTATTCAAAGGCTAAGGGATGTTTGCAGCCAGCTATCTCTGAACTCTTGAAAAGCAACTCACACAAATGCCCCGGTGTAAGTGGAAGTTAGGATCCTCTCTGCCAGCACTCCTGGTCTTTCCTGTTACCCACATCAGTTTCAAACAGGTGTAAATCAGTGTCCAAAGCCAATCCTGATTTCTATCAGTGTAGAGAAACAATCTGGACCATTCTTCTCTTCAAAGTCTTGCAAATCTAGTGATTTTCTAGAAGTATTACAAGGTACTCATAATACTCTCACAGAAACATGAGACTCTAGGATTGTATAAGCAGTTAATTTGGTTTATATTTCACAATCTGCAGGGGAAGAAAAGGAGCACTAACAGCACAAGAGATGTTTGTCTTTAGGTGTCTGCATATACAGGTACTGGGCCATCTTCACACCATTACAGCTACCTAACACCGTCACCATCGCTGCCACGGGAGCAAGGGGTGGTGAAAACCCTATGTACACCTGCCAGACTTGCCTTCCCTGCCCAGGCTGGCTGAACATCATCCTACATCCTTGCCTTTGTCACCAGCTTACCTGAGGCGCTTTGTGCAGGAGCTGCAGGTGCTTTCTGCTGTGACAGCGGTGTGGGATAACACAGATTCTGCCCAGCAGCAGTGTCAGCTCCTACCTGTCCCTTCACCACTGCCACTTTCTGTGGGTCCTGTGCTGCACCCTCCCCATGGCGCTACAACTGCCCCTAAAACTAAGCTGGGGAACTCAGCTGGGTTAAAAATAACCTTTTCTTTTGATGAGTTATTTTTAACTCGGATCAGTTCCCCGATCCGGGTCACCATGTAGCTGCACAAATAGTTGTGCCAGGATGTGCCAGCATATTTGCAGAGTGGAAAAAAATTGATAGAGGACGGAAGGAGGGAGTTTGATTGTGGGGAGAAACTACTAGAAGCCTTCTCAGAGCTTTCGAGCAGGCACACTGTGTGTCCTCACCCAGAGTGTCCAGTGAGAACGAGGCCCAAAAGGCTTTGTGCTGCATGATGAGGACACCTGGGCAGTATCCATGGCGCAGTGTTTTGTGTTGCTGTTGTGGTTTGGGAAAGCTGGATGGCAGGACCTCTAAGGCCACCAGGAATTTGTCAAAGCTTTGTCACCAGCTTTATCAGCTACTGTATTCATGCAGTGCATATGAATATGAAAGAGCTGGTCATGTGCCAGTTTACAGTACGATTCTGTGAACTTTACAGAGCATGTGTATAACTGATATCCTCTATAATATCAAATATCACATGTTAGAAGCTGCAATTCAAGTTTAAGTGTATAAGGTAACAGTTTAGATTAGATAAAAATGGAATTGTCCCACAGGTGGGTTAGGTGTGTATGAGCTGAGCACAGGAGAGCTTGCTCTTCAGTTTTCCAGGCTGAAACAAGGCTGCCATGGGTAGTCGTCTATGTAGTCCAGAGCAGGGCATGTGAACTAGCCCACGTGGCAAGTGGAATATTTTGAGACTGTGTCAGTAGTAAATATGAACCAGGAAATAGCATGCAAAGTAAATGAGGGAGACAGAAAGAAAAATCAGCTGCTTGGGCACGTGTGGGTGTTGGTAAATGTAAGCCAGGCCCTCCAGGTCTGGTACAGCAGCAGGGAAATTACTGCCCAGGAGGGGAGAGTCCAAGGCACAGCAGCAACACGAGTGACCCATTCCCAGACCAGCCTTCCAGAAACCCTCAGAAATCAGGGTGCTGCTGGGAGATAGCAGCCCCAGTTCTGACAGAAAAAATACCTCAAGTCTCCCAACTAAACTGAAATAAGCAGTTGCCAAGATATCCAATTTTTACACTTTGACTGGAATCATATTTCACACCTGCCCTACCTACAGCCTTTTCTTTCTGATCTCATAACTAAAACTCTTGCCAAAATTCTCCCTGAATAAACCATTTCCTTCTTCTGCCATTACGGTTGTTTGGTGTTGCAAAGTGAGACAAAATAAAGATGCTGCTACAGGAGTACCAGTGTCATATAAAGTGACATAGCATCACCCCAAGGGGACTGCTTCTCCAGGCACATTCAGGGCCAGGCACTTCTTACTGCATGCTGTGTTTTGGAAAGAAGTTCTTGCTGCCAAGTATGTCCTTTACCCCACCTCATTTCTTTCTACTGCAGAAAAATGAAATACCAAACATAACTGCAGGCAAACCCCCGAACTTCCAAGAAGCAAACTCTGAAATATGTGATCTCAACAGAAACTGGAAATTGGAATGGTATTCGAATGAGGTCGTACTGGAAATTTGTCTTCTTGGAAGTGGTCCTGTGGCAGCATTGTAAAATAAATTTTGTAAGCTCCCCCCCTTTCTGAAAGGTGTCTTGCAAGAATGCAGTAAGGAGATGCATTTTTCATTGATTGCATATTTTGAAGTAAAATTTTGAAAGCTTAAATTGTGTTTCCAGGTGCTCATAAGGAAGAGCCATCTGAAGATTTAAATAGGATTTAGATGCAGTGGAGGTATGCTTCAGACAGGTCTCAGAAGCCCGTGGTTAAGCATCTTTCAAAATGTCACTGCTCAAGGGTGCCAGAATGAACCCTTAGGAAGGTCAGCCATGTTCCTGACTTCTTTTGCTCCAGAAGCCACTCCAGCATATCAGGACACTGTGATCAGCACGATGGCAGTTCACACAGTGGGGACCATATTGCTAATGTCCCCATTTTGCAGAATACATGTGTTCTGTGGAGTATTTTCTGCTCTGAATCAGGATGTTTGGGAGTTTAGATCAAATGTTCTTACTGAGAGAGTCAGCCAGCTAATCTCCATGCCAGGAAATGAAGCCATCTGATGTCCCGAGGTGAAGCTATAGGAGGCTGTATGAGTCCAGAACAACTTGAAATCTGTTTTCTAAATAAATCCTCATTGGTTTGGAGTGTCTATTTTCTACCACAATCAGTATTGCCTTCGTTATATTTTCAGGCCTTATCAAGGGGACAAATGCAGAATCTGCTACTTACAGGTATGATTTCACACATTTTACAGATTTGTAAGCAGCCTTTCTAATGCTGTTTGCAAAAAATCAGAATGCTGTCTGAAGGAGAGAGAGTAACACTTTGTACTGGCAAGATGTAATTTGTTATTCTGCCTCTGAATCTTGTGCATTGCAATGCTGCAAATAAAGATCTTGGAGGCTGAGAGAAGCATGTACTGTTTGTTTGGCTCTATTGGCGATGACATTAACCTCAAACAAATGAAAAGTTTCAGCTAGAGAAGTCTTTTAAAATTTTATTTGTGTCATTAGCACAATAGGTCTCTGTCCTCCAATCTTTTGGAGGATGAGGGAAGTCCAAAAGTAAAAATCCTCTCTTTATTTTGACGATGTTCTCAGAAGGGTACCTCCATAAGATGAGCATAGGACCTGCTGGCACAGACAACTCGTGCTTCCCAGTCAATGTCCAAAGGAATTATATTCTGCCACTGACTACAGATCTTAGTGTGAAGACACACAACACAATTAGATCAAATCTGATTGCTGCTGGTGCCAAAATGGGAAGAAGATCCTGTTCCCTCTTCTCAGTTCTGCTGCTGGCTCCAGTTTCCTTGTCCACTTACCTTTGTGCCAGGTCTGGCATCCAGCAGAACCAGCCATAGATCTTCTCAACTCAGGAGCAAATCAAAGCCATCAGAAATCTGTGCATAGCTGTCTGCCAGCTTTGTGAGCTGAACTGGTCCAGTGAGTTGCAGAGTAAATCCTGTGACATTACATCAAGATGATATAGATATATAAGAGCAGTAAGGTCACCTGCTCGCAGTTTTTCATAGGAAGCTTGAATAATTTTGGAGGAATTTGGACAACTTAAAGTAGCAGGATGTAGTTCCCCTCTATCATGTGAAGCTGCCCGGAGTCCAGTAGGGAATTTCTGTGCTCAGGAGCCAATTGCTCAGGGTAAAGATGCCAAGGAAAGATGCTGAATTCCCAAGCCATGGTTTGTATAAGGGCTCTGTATGCATGACTTGCACTGGCACAGAGACCAAAAGAGCTAAATTTGTTCAAAGCAGAGCACAAAGCAGGGACTTCTGGTGATACCAGAATACTGACTTAGCAATTAAGAAGTCCAGTTAAAGGCCAAAGAAACAGCAAATGTTTTGCTGACTGGGCAGCCCCCCACTACCCAACCTGCAGGATGTGGGGATGAGGCATCTCAGCAATGAGGGGCACTGACAGTAAGTTCAGGTCCTCTCTGCCTCACTCCATACACAGCTTATTGTGTTCAAAGACTGCATGAGTGACAGCAGCACCATTTTGGGGTCTCAACCACCTTTATCTGGAGAAATTGGGAGGATTTATAGACTCTATATACCAAAAGGCCTAGAAAGGAAGACCTCTGTCTTTTTTGCCTTTGAAGTTAACACTCTTTCTTGCCCTTATCACTAGAAGTTTTACCAGAGCAGAGAATGAATTTCACTGCCAAAACATTAGACAGCTGTGTAAAATAAGAAGTATTTTTCCAAAGAGGAAGCTCAAATGTTTCTGCCCAAGGCAATTCAGGATCAAAAGAAGGACACATTGATTTCTCAAATAAAAGCATTTTCAAATGAGACTCCCTTACTCTTTGGAGTTTTTTAGAAAATGATTTGCAGATGGCACATCTCTCCCCGGTGTGACTTTTTCCAGACACAGGGAGCATTTAGCACATCCACAGTTTGGAGGCAATGCAGCTTGAACATTTATGTGCCGACTTAGTAAATGAACATATTACTGTGAGTGCCTCCTAGGTAAATAACAGAAGTTTCCTTATGAAACGATCAAAGGAAATACTAACAAAACCCTTCCACTGGCACAATACAAAGTGCCCGTTTATCAGCTATCTGCAATTATTTACACAAGAAGGTCCCGCAGAGCCCAAGGAGGCACACGGTGCCAGCTGTGATGCATGGCCACATGCACCTGGAGGTGAGGGCGGGGAGAGGAGCCCAGCCTTTGGACACAAACCTGCATGAATGATACTGGTCTTGTTCTGGGAATGCAGCTCAATGGAAAAGCCTGTTTCAAGTTCACTGGTCCACATAGATCAATAGCAAAATGTGCAGAACTGGCAAAATATTCAAAGAAGCAGGCCTTTAGAAAATACAGGCAAAATCTTTACATCCAAACTACAGCTTCCAGATGTTTATTAGAACACCTAGAAATTATGACTACGATGAAAGTCATATTTCTTCACTTGGCTCCATGTGCTGTCTTTGTCAGCTGTGTTCTCACCAAGAATTATGTCCATAACTTCTGCTCAGTTTAACTAGTGAAAAATACACATGTGAAAAGAAGAGATACATAAATCTTGAAGTTAACCATGACCAAATCCTGTCAAGGGTAAAACTAAGTTTGTTTTAATAAGAATTGTTAAATAATAATGTTGTATCTTTGCCTTAAAAAATGACTTAAGAAAGGGCACTCGAAAATTTTTTGTTGTTTGTGCTTGCATATTAAATGGATCCCAATAACACACACACATGCACACGCAGTGGTTGGAGGAGCTCTGTAAATGACTGTGGCATAAGGAGACATTTAACAGCAGCAAGTTGAAAATGGCATATCTTAAAAAGTGCCTCTTCATATTTTGGGATGCTGGTTCAGTACTAATGCAACAGGAGGAGGGCTGCCTGCTGAACCAGCAGCAAGACTTTCTCTGCACAGAGACTTGGGGTTTCACCTGGGGATCTTCCCTCTTTGTGTCAGCTTTCTGCAGTGCATCTTTCAGAAACAAGGTCGCAGTCTCAAGGGCATCATGACATTCGTGTGCGTGCGCTTCAGACTGCTCCAGCAAGAACATATGCCGGTATTTTTGGGAAAGGATATGTTCTTCATTTCAGTGTGAAAGCCCCTATCAATGCTCCAGTGTGTGGGGAGGCTGAGGAGACTGTTTGGCAGGAGAATTATATAGAGAAAAATTATACCGCAGCCTCTAGAGAAGGGAAATCTGTGACAGGTGGGTTAGGTACAAATATCTGAACAGTGCATCGCTAAATGATTAAGAAAACCCTAGCAGTGCTGTCTCAGTGCACAAAATTAGTAGGAACCCAATTAAAAGCCCAGTATTGTTAGCAGTAAAGTGCCAACTGAGTTTGTGAATTCTGAATCAGGACAACTTTTGGAATGAAAGAGGGGTCGTAGCTGGATAAGCCAGAAAAAAAATGTGTTGGCAGAAAATTCTTTTCACCATCGGTAATGAATTTGTTGACAGATATTATGTAGAACTGGATACAGACACTGCCTGTACATGAAAAATTTAACCAAAAATTACAGCATACATCCTTTCAGAAGATTATATGACAAAAATAAACATCTCAGTAAGAATGTCTCTGAGCTTCACAATTTATCATGTTTCCAAGGAGTCTTATACTAAGAAAATTTACAGCTGAAAATTTCATGGTTGTGCTCTCATAGGCTTAGTCTTAACCAAGAGTAACATAAGCTCTGCTATACCGGAAAAAACCAGCTTTAATTATATCTGAAAAAAACAGCTTTAAGTAGCAAAGTAAAATAATTTTCAGGCTAGTTTCTCCACCATGTAAGGCAGTTGCAAAGATTTAGATCCTGCAGGCTGGTTTCTTCTTAATTTAAACTACAGCTACCAATGAAGGGGAAGTGTTTCAACAAAAGAGAAAGTAATTTGAGATTATATTTGAAAAAACAATTCAAAGTTTACAGAAAGAAGTAACTTTGAAAAATGACCTGAGGGTTGGATTGTTCTTATAGGAGCTTACAGTTGGAAAGTGGCCGGCCTAACCTGTTTCTCCTGAATGCAAATTCTTCACTGACGCAGTGGAACGGCGTCGTACAATGTCCGTGCTGGAAGGGGATGGGCAGCAGCAGCCTCGGAGCTGGCCTTGCACGCTGAAGGAACGGGAGTCTGGCAACTGTGTAGGCAAAGTTAAAACCCCTGACTGGTCAAATGCCCCTTCTGTGTCCACAGCAGTGAGTAAAGTGCAGAGATCAGGAAAGACAGAGATTGTAGTTTCAGCACTGAAGTAGCTACGTCTGGGGAAATGGGCTGGTCTCTTGTTACTCTTGTCCAATTCTGCTGGGTTTGTTGCTTCTGTGGACAAAGTGCAGTGAAAAGACAGGAAAGAGGAAGACAATATATCACTTTACCTTTTTTGCTTCTGTTGTTCGTTTCATCTTTTCTTATTTAACACACGAAGTGCATAAAACTGATCCTTCTTGCTCCACTTTGAACCATCTTCTATTACATCTGACAGACACCTGGTTTCAGAAGAGTTTGCTCTTCCAGTCCTGCTCTTGAGATGGGTACGAGCTCACATGCCTTGTCTTACACTCCCAGTGTTTGCTCTGGAGAGTCCTGGTTCTGAAATGAAGTACGTCTTTGGACCTGCTTTCCTGATCTCTGTGTGAGTCAGTGGTCACTCCCCAATAAAGGGCTGTTTGTTTATCATTGCAAATGTAAACACCATGATTCAGGGACACCTTGTTACAAAGCCTATAGCCTCTGGGGACGTTTAGTTTACCATAACAAGCAAGATCTTTGCCTGACAATGCTGAAGTTAATTTTAGCCCCTTGCTGTTTCCATAAAGCTACAGTTTAGGCTCTAAATCATGGGCTCTGTCCCAGCAGTCTCAATGAAAATCAAGAAGTGTTTTATTTCTAGAGCTGAAGTAAAACTTACCACAATAGAACTCCATATTGCAACTCTGTAGTCTATTATCATCTTTCTTACTCAGAGTGAAGTTAGACATTCCCAGCCTGTATTTATGATCAAGGATGCTTCAGAATAATGTATATAAATTGAGTTTTATTGATCATTGAACATCTGCTGGCACTTAAGTATGTGAAAACATAAGCACGAACAAAAGCTTTGCAAGTTTGCATTTTTTGATGCTTATAAAATTATAATTTATAATCAAGTACACTATGTTATGTTTTCTTTATCACCTTCATAAAGATAAAGTAATGTAAGCAGGGGCTTGGATTACAAGACCATTACAAGATTGCAAAGACTTGGGGTTTTATGATTTATGGAAGAAAAATTCCATTATTTTTCCCTTAAATCTGACACAATTTAATAGCATTTTGCCTGCTGTGGTAGAGGGTATGTGCCAAACTATGATTATTGCAAACAAAACTGGAAGTGCTATAAAATAATATTTTCTTATGCTGCATCCATTGCCAAAGGTGGTGAGCAAATGGCTTTGTCCGACTTCCCGATCACGCAGTTTTCACTCATCCTTTCCAACACTGACTAATATAGAACACGTGCCAGTGCTGATGCAGACCCTTCTCAAAGTATGTGCATTTCACACACAACTCTCGTGGATGCTCAGATCCTTCTGTGTAAGTACAGCTTGAGCAAGGAGTCAGGAGGGGGGAAGTGTAGCACTGGGGAGAAATAAAACAACAGCGCCTGCAACCCTTAGAGGTGTGGGTTCAAGAAAAGCCTCTGCACATCAGGTGTGTGTTGGGAAATTATGTTCTTGTATGGAAATGTGGGTCATAGGAACTGAAAGCAACTCAAAAGAAAGAGCCTTTGTCTCATTTCCCAGAGTTACGAAGCCTCTTTCATGTGGCCCTACCTTTTCTCTTTGTTTCCAAAGTCAAACGTGAGCTAAACCAAACACGCTAGCAGCATGTCCAGGCAGTAAAGTTGGCCACTCTTGAGTTTACAGACCTGCTCCTCTGCTGGCATAGGTCTGACCAGCTCCAGGTTTGAGCAAGAGGACCTCTGAACTTTGTGTTGAACACAGGTTTTGCTAGGTAAGGATTACCTAGAAATTCAGAGCATGCTGGAAGGTGTGACTGCAAAGGCTCTGAGAATATCACAGTTTCACAGGGGTTTTGAGGTACCTGAAATGAAGAAAGAACAGCTTTATGTTTAAGACAGATTTTGTAAGAAATGGTGGCCTATAATGAGTATCACACTTACCTAGCTAAACCAGACTTTAAAACACTTGGGTAAGATGATCTTGCATGGATAACAATTAAAAATCATCCATCCTTAAATCTTAGAATGTAAAATAACTGTGGACGCCTACTACATGCTGTTGCCCATCTTTTTAATGACAAAAATCACCCTTTAACTGCCATCATGACAATGCTAAGAAATTCCCAGAACAGAGCTTCTCTCTTTCCTGCCCTCACATGTGTCCAGTGCCTAATCACTACTGCTCAGGAAGGAAACGCTGCAGATCTAAATACTACAGACCAAGACAAGGAGGTTAAACACATCACCTTGACTCCTGCCCAGCCAACTCCTACACTGAGGTTAGGGACTGTGCCACTGAGAGGTCTCACTAGAGGGCAGCCAATGAAACCTCTAGCAATAAAATTGCAGGAGCTAAATGGCACTTTTGGTTTTTGTCTTAGACCCTGGAGTATGATGGGAAATAAAATTTGGCCCCTTGAAACTGCTGCCAGTAACTGGTTGTGCTGTGTTTGGTTTTTTTCCCATGTAGCTTTGCAGAGGAGGATCTGCTCAGTGCTTTATCTCCATGGGACTTCTCAGGCCCGATGGAGGTGGAACACCTTTGTGAAGCTTTGAAAAATCATGAAGGTGAGACAGCACTTGATGCAGAGCAGCGTGGTTGTGACTATCCCTGCCCTTGCTTCTTTCCCTCCACTCCTTAAAGGAAACATCACAACTTACAATAGAATATACATAGTGTGATATGTTGTGCACTTTGAGTTGCTTGCCATAAAACTGCTACTGAAGTAGTTATTGAGGTTCAAAATGTACCACAGCATTTTTTTATTTCTGTAGTCCTTGTAATAAACTGCAATCCTCAGTGCCTCAAGGTCCTCTCTCACCTCTGTTTTCATAAATGCTTCCCAGTACCTGTCCTATCCTGTAACACCAAAAAAAAAAAAAAAAGTAGGCTATATACTTTCCAGAGAAACACAAGAACAAGATCTCAAGAGCTTCCAAGATAAATACATTCTCCGAATTCCATACATTCATCACGTAGTTTTTATTAGGCCAAAAATTTTTTTACAAGATTTTGTGTGGTTCTGAGCTGAGATACATTTTCTATCCTTACAGAAACATCTTTATTTACTTGATAATATATTGCACTGCTATACAAAAAAAAAAAAAAAGCATGTTTTCTCTAGTTTTCATGTACCAGGAACAATGACTATCAAAAATAGTCCTTTAAAGCATAAACTGTTTCAAAAATAAATACCACTTGATGTTTATAAAATGCATTCCTCTGGCTGCAACTGCTAAGAACTCTGTTTGATGCAGGAGTCCATATTTTAAATAATTCTGACTTCCCTTAAGGTGACCAAATGTATATCAGGATCTACTGTAATTTCCTAAATCTGATCCTGTTTAATGCTACGTACTCAAACCCCCCATTTTCTTCAAATGAAAAGATGGACAAAAAAATGCTAAGCTGCAGTTTGATAAGTAAAGTTTCATCAGAAAAATCTTGTTGATGAGACTGAATTTATTGTAGAAGTTTCCATTTCCCATAAACACAGTAAAGAGTATTTCTTTTTCAGTATCAATTAATAAAGCAGAGTGAGCAATTATACGCAAATCTGCTTTTCGTGGTGTATAACAGCTGCACTTAGTTTGAAATTTCACCAGATATATTAATTACCCAAACATAGTTAACATTTTTTGTTCATGAGGGTAGCAACTTGAGTCTCTGTTTCTCAGTCAATTAAGAATGCTCAGTTTTTTGTTGTGCATGTGTGTGTTGCACACACAATTCAATAAAAATTGATTTTGCCCATGATTACAAGGATCTTGTAACATTGGCTCTGCTCCCTGTTTGGCTGATCCTATCTCATCCATCAGGAGAATAGCCTGAAGATACTATCAATCCAGTAGTTTATGAAGTAGAAACAAATAATACACAATCAGAGATTTCATAAAATATTAGATTGTTTTCCTCTTTCTCTGCACCCCACAGACTTTTCTCATAGACCAGAAAATGGTAAGATATATTGGCTAGGAGGGGAGTTTAATTCAATTCTTACTCATTGCATTCACACAAAATAATTGAATGCACATGCAGAGTCTGGTTTTAAGGGATCCAGTCAGGCCTTTATCTGATTCACCTAAAGGTCTCCTTGATAATGAATTGGCAATGCATTTCAAAAGCCTCCTTGCTACCTCACACCAAGCAGTCTTCCACCCAGAGGAAGGACTGAGAGAGGCAGAGTTAAGATTGTTCATGGAATACATAGTGTGATACTCTGGGCACTTTGAAAAGATCTTGAAAAGCTGAGGTCAATAGCATGTGGATTTTTTATATGTATTTGCAAATATTAAGGTTTTTTATCAGCTGCATTATCACGTGGTAGATGGGAGACTCTACCATATGTTTAGTAGAAAGCAGAATGTAAAGAACTGCTGCTTTGCATTTTGCTGCTTTTGTTCTTTAAAAGACAAGGGCAATGCAGAGCCTACCAAAGTGTCTCCAGCTGTGCCTGTGGCAGGAGCCCGGCGGGGCACCACTGAGGAGTTCAAACCCCAGCCGCCTGCCTGGCTCCATCCCTCAGCTGCCCAGCCGTGCGGAGCTTACGCCTTGCTTTCAGGATTAGCTGCACCTACAAGTTTGGGGATTTTTTAACAAATTATTATTGCCATAGTAATATTGCACTCTGCAGCAATAACAGTTGCAATTCATTACGTCCAGTTCCTCCTTCTCCCCTTTTCTTGACCTCGCCTTGCTAAGGCATGAGAATCCTATGGGGAATGGCAGTCCAGGCCAAGGGAATCCTCCCCAGTGTCCAAGGGCTGGAGTTAAAAATCAAACACAGTAGCCTTGACTACGCAGCTCCACATCTGGAAACACTGGTATGTGATCTCAGAAGAGGGGCCTTCCTGGCTTATCTGGAGCTCCGAGTGACGCTGCCTCCCAGGTCCCCAGCAGAAGGAGGAATGGCTCTCCGCTAAGCGTGTGTCAGTAACTCGGAACACACGCTTCCCTTTATTTAAACCAGATGGACGCATTTCATATTTCTATTAGTTTTCATACAGCTGAGACCACCGTAAGTGCTTGCTCTGCATCTTTGCGTGTTTTAGTTTCCTGAAGCAATTTTCTCCTATGTTTCAGTTAAGTACAGGCTCCACCAAAGGCATTATTAATTACAGACGTGGGTTGCCTTATGCGGTATGATGTGTTCCCTCTGCACATTCACTTAAATGTCTGTTGTGAAACAGTCACACAGATACTGGCATTTTACCTACAAACTGCCTGAAATAGAAGCCTTTATAATTAAACATTGATTAAAGCTTAAATTCTGTGATGAAAATGCTCGGTTTTAGGAACAATGTTTTCCATACCCAGTAGGTGCTTCATAACATACTGAAGACCTGATCATTTCATTGGGAATACTCACATGCCTTTAGTTGGGCCTGCACTAAAGTACTTTTCTACATTGTGGTGAGCAAATATCTTCTTGAAGAGCTGTGGTAGGTGGTAAAATCCCAGTGATTAGGGTCCATCTTTATGTTTATGGAATAGCCTGCTGACTCCAACCAACAACAGTGACAACTGGATTGACGCTACCAACTCACTGGTGCAGAAACTTTTGAATCCCAAAAAAATGCTTATTTTAAGCAATTTCACCTTCCTGTTGGCTTTAAACAAATAATACACAGATGAAAGGGTGTGCAATTTGTTACTCATTCATTTATGGCAATTTTTCAAACCATTATTTTCAATAGTGGTCTGTATTACTTTTCAAATATCTGTGCTAATCTGAATTGGGAAAGTGATGGAAGAGAATGCAGAATACCCTCATAATAAGAGTAGTAATCAAACTCAAAGGCATAATGTTACTTTCAGGGGTACCTAAAACTTTTCCTTTTTGCCAGTGCGCCACAATTACTCACTTATAATAAAGACGGAGTGTGTATCAGTGTTTAATAATATTATTAACCAGTAATCCTTGAATAGACAGTGAAGAAAGATGTAAACTGGTGAAGAATTAAGTTGAGGGAGGACTAAAGGCAGTGCAGTTCAGACTCCTGATCACTTCTCACCATGCCAAGTCAGGTACATTGCACAGTGACTTCTCTGATCGGATTGATTTTTTCTCTGGTGGAATTAATGAGACGAGGTGCAAAGAAGTAAAGAATTTGGCCCAAGAGACTTTTAAAAGCCTGCCAGCCTAAAGCAATATGGGAATCATCCCATACTGTGACTACATCTTCACAGACCACTTAACTCTACTCCAACACAAGTAGAGCTGTTGTCACAAATGCTGTCTGTAGCGAAAGAGTTGTTTATCATTGATACACATTTTAAAGCAATCCCAGATTACTGTTCACTTGCTAGCATGAGATTATTGTCACTAGGTTACGGTGCTGTGAGTGTCTCATGCAGCACAGCAAGCAAAATCTATGGAGCTGCCTCCCTCAAGTGCCTAAAATAAGTACCAAGTGTGGAGGTTTCTGAGATGTCCAGTGGAGACAGGAGGTGAAACACCACATTCAGGCTGGGGTCCTGCCCTTGCTTATCTTGATGGACAATTAAATCCATCGATTAAACAGTGACTAGCCTTTTAACATCAGTGCCCACACTGAGTGAGGAAGGTCCCCCACGTGCCCATCCTGAACAGCTCTGTCCAAAAGCAAGAGTGGGTGTGGATAGAATTGGACATCAAAGTGGGAGCTGGCTTCTGCCAAGGTGGATTTTAGACTTAAAAGAGTGATCTAGACACTGCTTTAATGATGCTCCTCTCCACCGATACAGCAATTGGCATTTCAAACCTGAAGCCCTGGTCTGATCACACTTTGCTCTTTTTCCTGCTTTCTTTTTCCCTGCTTGAACCTCCTCCAGCCCTGGCCAAGGAGGGAAGAGGCTGATTTGCTGCCTTTTGAGGGTTCCACAAGGCTCAAGCAAGATTGTCCTTTCCACGGCAGAGATCTGACACATCATGCACAGCACTCTTACACCAAGAAGAAAAGCAAGCCAGAATCTCCACAAATGCCAGGCACCACTAAAGTTGACCAGGCACCTGCAGTACCCAGCTCTGCCAAACATGGAAATCGTGCCCAAAAAGCAATAGGAAACCTCACTGTAATGAAACACCAGCAATGAGCAAGCACCACCCACTGACTCCTGTCCCAACTCAGGGCTGTGCCAGCTGCTTCCCTCACCCCACCTCTCACAGCACCTTCCTCCAAGAGACCCTCTCAGCCTTGGCAACCCCATTGCCAGTGATGGCCATGCTGAGGGGGAGTGTTTTCCAGGAGTTGTGTTATGCCTCTTCCCTCAGGGTGCTCCAGGGCTCCCCTGAATGCCACTGGGAGCAGCGTGGTGAGAAGGGAAGTGCCAATGACTATGAAAATGGAACGTGGATGTCACACTCTGGTTTCATTGTTTCAAAGACAGGCAAACCATCTGCAGGTGTGTCCCCACTAGAGAACACATACCCACCTCATTTCCTGCTCCTGTGCCCCAGCTGAAGAGCAGGAGAACACATCCCTAATGAAAACCTGTGGCCAAAATCCTCCAGACTCCTTCGGAAGTGCCATCATTTTAAGCAAGTCTGCTATGCTCATCACAAGGTCAAGGTGCTGGCCGAGAGGACAGTGACTGTAGTGAGGTGACACATGTTTGCACAGCAGCAGGCAAATCTCAGGGGTGACTCTGGACTGCAGGGACAGAATGGAGATATAGAACATTGTTTAGTGTCTTTCTGCCCCACACAGGAGGTGTTGCTGCAGATCTAGGCAGGGTTTTCCCACAGCCTTCTACAGTTCAGTTTTTCTACTCAGGCAGCTGGCTTACCTACTCTTCTGCTGCCAGGTAAACACCTGGTTTTGTGAGGGCAAACTCCAGGAAAGTCAGGAGAATTACCTCATGATACAAGAGGGTAAAACAACACAGCCAGCGTTTGGCTATTTTACCTGGTAGAACTTTGGTCACTGTGAGACACATTAAGTCAGAACCACAAAAATAGATGCACCTGGGTACTGGGTATTAACTTGCACCTCTCATTTATTATCAGGAAAAAATAGCTTGTGGCTCTGCCAAGAAACCAGTGCCCTTTAGGCAGTTCTCACCTCCCTCAGAAAAGTAGACAAACCAGCTTTGAGTGAAGCTAGGTATGCAACATAGCCCACAGCCACTGAAGCTAGAGGTAAGAGGTTTCAGTGTTTTTGGTGCCTCTGCCATACAGGAAAGAAAGCTTTGCATGACTATACTTAACCCAAGTGTTTCAGGGTTATTTTTGTTTCCAGAGTCAGTCCCTGAGATAAGAAGCCAACGTGCTCTGAAGCATGTAAGTGTATTTTAATGGTTGATTAAAACCTACCAGCACTCCAGTGACACAAGCAACTAAATAATGCAACAGTTCACAAAACATTAAAATGGCCCTGACTGTCAGGATGGGAGCAGGGAAGTGGGGAAGAGCACACTGATAGTTTTTAATGTGTTCAAGGCAGATACCTGGAAGTGAGGTAGCAGAAGTCACAAGTTAGGTGGTTGCTAATACAGAAAGCATAGAAGCATATTTTTAAGAATTGTTTGGTTTTTCAAGGAGGATTGTAATAAAGGAACAGAAAATGGAACAAACACATTTTTTTTGCAAGTCGTCTGTCCTAGGGTTTCCCCACCTGGTGTGCAGCGATAAAGCTGTCAGAATTTAACATACTTCTTTTTGGAGCAGACAGGCTTTTCAGGGGTTTGCTTTATATGTTTTAGTTTCGCTTACAAAACAATCTAAAGAAATTCACCAGCTGAAAGACCAAAACCTTTCAGTACTGGATGCAGGAGGCTTCAGTGTTGTGTTAGTATCACTGCTGTAGCTTAGAGAGTCAGAGGTTTGCCACTTCTGTTTTGCTCTTGCCCTTTTAGAGTTTAACAATACTTTAGATTCTGCCTGAAGTTTATTTGTTGTTTTCTAGTGCATTAGAAACATGAGTGGTGGGTCCAGTGAGGAGCCTGCAGCAGCAGTGGACTGCTTCCCTTGTTTTGTGCACACCACTTGTGGGCTCTCTAAGCCTCCCTGGAATGACATTGGTGTGAACACAACACTCTTCTGCTCTGAACCATAAACAGCACTTTGAAATTAACCTAAAATCTGCCTATTACCTCTGTTTATAGACTGCTTTAGTCATGCAGTTTCCTTCCAACTTTGTTCCTTTATTTTAGTCATCTGTTATTTGAAGAAACAACTTCTGAATGTAGCTATGTTTTACTATCCAGTCTCTCATGTTCAGTAGTGTTTTCCATGTACTTCTTGCAAAAGAAAAAGATTGTAGGATCCTAGTAGGATCCACAGCAGCCATAAAACACAAGGGGTAATTTTTTTCCACAAAGCCACGCTGATGCTAAGAAAATCTAAGGGCACGAGAGATTTCCAATATGATCTCTTTGACAGACTAAGATGTGATGTGTCCAAAGTCTAAAAAGTACTTTTTGGACGCAGTGATTTCCTGCTAGGGATAGCAGCATGCCTGCTTCCCCTCCATGTACACATGACTGTGCTTGCATATCCAGCATTCTGCAGAGACTGAACCTGCAGTTAAGGGATTGATTCCAGGCTGGAAGAGAACAACAAAGCTTCCAAGGATTCAGCCTACCTGAGGATCTTCTGAGTCTGTTGGTACCAAGTGATAACAATCATTATATCCAAATTCAATACCCAGCATTGCCCCTGGACTCAGAATTTCTGTGAACAGGTGAAAGATCCCCCATGCATGGGAGTAGCACAATCTGAATGTGTCTCAGAAAGGTGAAATAGGGTGGGAAACTATAAAATGTTTGACTATCAGAATGTCAGAGCTCAGTAATATACATTTCTGCATCTGAAAGAAATACACATGAGTTACTACTATTGCTGACCTGTGACTGCTCTTCCTTCTCAGGCAAATATCTGGCTTTACAGATGTGGTAGTTTTACTAAAAACAAAGGAAAAATTAGGGAACTGGGGAAAAAAAGTGATATGACAAGACAAGAAAAAATATTAAGCAAAATGTAGCAACTTTAGCAAAATCGTTACAGTACCTTAGTAGCTAAGTGTGAAAGAATAAGATGAACCACCATGGATTGAGGTTTTTTTATTTCCTCACACCTACATAAGTATTTATGAGTGTATAATCCGAGTACAAAAGAAGCAGAAAAAATTCCCCTTCTGAGCTGGCACCATTTTATATCCATTTTGCCAGGGTCTGGATGACTCCACAGTTTTAGGAGCAAAAAATAGCTAGAGCAGACCCATACTACAATGCAGTGATAGGTAGAATGTATAAAGGTAGTTAGTGACACATACAGATCATGTGTGGTAATAGTCCAGAGAGAAAATGACAAAAGAAAAATAGGATGCCAAAACAAGTAGAAACTGATAAAAAGTGGAAATAAATGAGGCCCAAGGAGTAATTTCCAGTAAAAACTTCAAGAAAACTGCAATCTGGTTGTCGACAATTTACATACAAAGAAGGTGAAAGACCTTGGACAGATTATTCATTATCCACCAAGCTTTAATTAGAACACACCCACACACGTGTGCAAGGGTTGAGAGAAGCTTTTTTAGCTAATATAAGCAGTTTTGATCTGCATCCTAAAATGCTGTAGTGGATTGCCTCAAGACTTGTCTCAAACTGGAGCTTTCTTAGGATTTTTATCTCAGCAAACAGTTTGGGGGTATTCCCATGTGTCAAAAAATGTGCAAATGAGAAGTGTTTCCCTAACAGAGAAATATCCCATAGATTGTATTGCTAATTGCAGCTATGTATTTCTTGACGACTGATTACGACATTAAAATAATTTTCTCGATCAACACCTTAAAAATTCATTTAAAATCATACTTAAAGACTGCAGTTCTTCAGAGCCTGCCGGAAGAATTGGATGCCTTGGGATGCATTCAGATAGCAGTGATTCAGCATCAGCGCATAAAATCCATTTGTCCATAGGCTGTGTAGGACAAATTTATGATTCAAGTCCAGCACTTTGAAGATCATATTCAAAAAACCACTGCTAGACTAATTGATAGTCCTATCTGGCAGCAGAGTTATGACAGAGTTAAAAAACACTGAGTCAAACAATTACCATGAGATTTGGTCCTCTACTCTGTTGATGCCTGGTCTTTCTCTTTTTTTGCAGAGTGAGGATGCCTTTGAGACCATGAATCTGATATTTCTCACTATGATACCTGCGATATGGACAACCACATGCACAAATATTCCAAAAAAAGGTGTTAAGCAGTTGTATTCACTTGATTAGTAGAGGCAAGCAGAGTAGTTGCAATCAGACTCTTATTTGTTCTCAAAAACACAGCCTAAATTCTTGTAGAAAAAACCAACAACAAAAAATTGATTCTAGACGAAAAATGGGATCAGGAGACTTAAACATCTGTGATGCTCCTGTCATGATCAGGAGTATAGATATGCTGGATACTCATGAATAATCATGGCTTAACCAGAACATAGTGTGTGTCACAGCCCAATTTCTGTCAGGGTGGGAGGTTTGGTGGCTCTGACCCAGGCTGGAGCAGGACAGAGAAGTCCTCGAGACCCAAGCTTGAGCCTCACCCATTCATATGGAGGTATTTGGTGGTGGAGCTACCCAGCCAAAGGTGGCTGGGCCTGATTGTGGCAATGTTATTCTTGTGCTTTAACTGTCTTAGTAAGCTCGAAAGACCACTTGAGCTTGACCAGTTTCACACTCAGTTCAAGTCATATTGATGCCTAAAAAGGCCAACCTGGAAACAGAGACTAGACAGGAGTAAGGGAATAAAGGTGATATTTATTTAAAAGGCCTTCAGAGGTACACCCTGGGCAGCCCAAAGGCTACACCCAAGATGGACGACAAGTCACGAGTTCTTCACACTGTTATAGGTTTGGTCCATTTGCATATCAGCATAAATTCGCCAATTAAACTTTAGCTAATGATGTAACTGCCCCTCAGCTTGCCCCCCTTCTCAAGATGCTGGTTCACACATTTTGGCCCTAGGACAGTCTGGGTGTCCTTGGAGAGCAAGCCTGGAGAGGCTTTGTTATGTCTATCTTAGCATGAGAGGGCAGCATCTAACAGGCTGCAAGACAGTTCAGAGTTACACACTAGGAATACAGAGAATACAGAATTTGGAAAATATAAAAGCTAAAACCTAAAGCATCAATAAGGCTGCAAGTGAAAAGAAAGGATTTATGGCATTAGTAAAGGAAATATCAATGACAAGGTTACTGCAGGAGTGACATTACACTTTGAGAAGCTTTGGAAAGGGACTTTGAGTCCGTGACTTGTGCTTTCAGGATTTAAATAATTTTAAACTAAAATTAAAATATTGTTTTACCAAAGATTAGCAAGGACAAAGATTTCAGGGGTGAGAATCTCTGCACCTACAGAGCTGAATCTGATGAGGGGAGGCTGTGCCACGGTACCAGGAGAGTTAGAGAAATAGAAATTCTCCATGTAAGCAGGGGAGAGCAGCTCCACAGTTCCATTTTCCCTCAGATCCAATTGTGTGCATTTAGACCTTGCATTAAGAATAATCTATATATTTGCTTTTCCTCAAGAATGAGAATGATCCTCAAAATCTGTAGCCTAAGGCTCTGCCTCCTTTGTTATGCAAGTGAGCTACTCCCGCCTTCTACTGTATAAGCCACAAAAAGATGAAGATATATACTTTTTTTCTTTCGTTGCATACCCATATGTTTGTATAGTGATTACCTTTGCAGCTAACAGATGCTCTTATTTTAGGATTCTTAAACAGAAACCCAAAATCATCTTATATCTGCATTTTTCTGATACAGACAGATGTGAAAAGGTTGGGTTTTTTTAAGTTACTGATGGAGCAAGTTATTCTCTGCTTGCCTTCTACATTAACATTTTTTGAATAATTGATTCCCTTCTGGGTAACAAAAGCAGAGCATTTTCCTCTACCTGCTGATCACTTCTGAAGCAAGACGTAAGATCTGATGGACCAAAACTCCTTTTAGGTCTGTATGACAAGGCATGATCCCTTCTATTATTTAATTCATAGTAACAAATAACAGCCCCTCAGGCACAACATTTATTGCAATAAACCAATGGTTTATTTTGCCTTGTGGAGGAAGTGCAGAAACCACCTAAGAAGAAAAACCTAAGACATTGATAGAAGATTTTGAAAGATATGCATAATTTAAGGATTACAGTAATTGACATGCCTCCTATTCTTAGATTTCTTTCAAGTCAGGGGTGTGTTTAGTGGATTTGGCTCTTAAATGATAATACGTGGGAATTAGATATTCATTCCAGTATCTAGATCTTTGCAAATCATAACACATCTATGGAAAGCAATCTTCTTTCATTTCCTAATTGCTGAGCTCCAGGGGCTGGGGGTTTTTTTGCTTCTGGAGATTACACTGTCAGATTTTAAATGGTGGTTTCAGTCTGCCTATCCAACAGCAAAATTACAGCTGAAATTTCATAATAGAATTTGAAAATATTTTCTTCTTGGCTTGTATTCTCCTAGTTCTGCATTCCTGGACATGAATATCCCTTCATAAGAGCACAGAAACCAAGATCTCTGCCCCAAGAAAAAGATAATGTAATCCAAATATAGATGATAAGAACAAAAAGATCAAGTGAAGAGGTGGTGGCAGATAGCGCTGGGGGGCACACTTAGTGAAGTCTAAGTGGAAGGAAGACATCTGAAGAGACTTTCAAAAGCAAAGAAGGAATTATCTTAGTGAAGGAGTGGCTGATCCAAGTGCAAAGTGTTGCTTGAGACTACATAGGATTCAAGGAGAGGATGAAAGACTGAGAGAGCAGTAGGCAAGCATTAGGTGAGGGCTATGCCTCATGCCCATTAACAGAGGTTTGCTTGTGTAATTTACACCAATAAAAAGCATGTGAGGGAAGAAATAATTTTTTCTTCATGAATGCATCTGTTCATCAAGTGATGAACAAGCGGTTTTATACATATGTACATATACACACACTCCTCTACAGAGACTTTCTGCCAAAGAAAGAAGATGACAAAGACAACATGCAAACCTGCTAGAGAGTTAAAGATATTTCCTGCACAGACCTGGCCAAAATTATGCCAGAGGGCAGTAGAGAGGAGCAGAGACAGTTCGGAGAGAGTTAGACCTCGCAGTACCTGAAAGTCTTCTCTTTCCATGCAGAAATGTAGGCAAATAATAAGGCTGCCTTGAAAAGACAGAGAATTTATTTGAATCCAACATATAAAAAAAAGGGACTCATGGATGTAGTGAAGTACATGGTCCTCAGAGGGGCAAGAGAGAAAAGGAAGTAAGGTATGAAGCCTGTGATCCAAACCCTCATACATATCAAGTTCAAACTGTCATGAGATGTATATGGGCTCTGATGATTTAATTTATGCTGAAAAAAAAATTCTGATTCTGAACAGTGAGCAGTTTCAGGTAAAAAAAAAAAAAAAAAAAAAAAAGAGATGTATACCTTGAAAGAAGGCCATTAGTTCTTTGATTTGAAGAACGTGTGATGGCTTCAGCCCACTGGTGTTTACAAGACTAGTGTGCTAACTTTCATACTGAGTCTGGTGCTTTGCTTAAATTTTGGTATGCCCTAATTACTCATAATTATCCCTGTCCTTCCAAAATTCATGGTTTTCAGGTCTTCTCCTCCATCACCTTTTTTCCAGTAAAAATAATGTAAATTACTTCACTTAGCTTCTGCTGCTAATTAGAATAGTGCTATTTATTTGAACAACACAACCTCACCACGTACTAACTAATAATACTGGCTAATATTGCAGCCAACTATTTTGTTGGATAATGGGTAGCATAGATTTGTATTGCACTTTTATCTACCATTACTGATCAAGAACTGCAGCAGTCAGAACAGCTCAGGAATTAAGAGTATTGTAGAATTAGGAATCAGACCTAATGTTTTGGACTAGACACTGTAGTGACCTAAATTCAAGAGCTAATCCCTGTCTCAAGTAGTTTGTACTATAGATTATACCATGACAGAGATTGTGAAATGGGAGATTATGACTCACCTTCGTGAAGCCACTTCTTTTCACAAATTACTCTTTTTGGAACACTGTCATCAAATAAGAGCATTATTTATTTATACAGCTCCCAAAAGTATGTTAAACATTTGAGGGCAGAAAGAGGCAGGATGCAGAAAAGAGGCATTTTTTAGTCTGACAGAATCAAGACTTTGCACATGAACTGTTAATTTTCCTTTTTTTTTGTGTTTCTTATGGGGTTTTTTGTGCATTTCTTACAGCACAGAACACTGTGTCTTATCTCTTTGCAATGAAGATTGGCAGGTACGGCCTGATACTGTTTTAAAGGCACAGAGCATGATACATCATGTCAATTCAAACATATTAACAGCTTCTTTCAGAGTGTTTTATTTAAGAGACATTCAACTCCACAGTATTCTCTTTAATGCAAGAAAAAAGCTAAGAAATTACGTTCATAGATCTTGTCCTGTAAACCTGTCTACCAAAGCTTTTTTTTACTGTCAAACCATTAAGGCATTAGCTTGACATGAATTTATTTACCTATTTGTAAATAAAAATGGAGCAACAGATCTATTTCATTTTGAAATTTTATCACATGGTTCTATAATTAATTTGGCTCAACTGCTCAATGATTCCATTTGTTCCTATTAATGTAGAAGCATGCCAGAGCTTACAGAAAGTTAATCACTGACACTAAGACATAGATGTTACACAGTGCAGTGCATAATTTCCCTGTTTGTGCTGAATGTGAATTACCATGCTAGGAGAAACTTGAATAATGCCCAGATCCCTCACACCTTCAAGCACAGGTGTACATCAGTTTGAGTTGAACTATAATGCATGAAATCATCTGTATGTGTTATCATTTGTGTGAATTTGACCCACTGACCCTTTTGAAGCTCCAAAGACAGAAAAGCCAGATGGGCAGGGATGCTGGATGGGACTTGCCAGAGTGTGGAGGCACGTGTGGATTTTTCCTCAAGATCCTGAGCCCCCTCCTGGCAAGTCCTTGTAGAAGTGCCTGTACTCGCGGTACAGTCTCAACAGGGACGAGAATTTCCAGATCCCTTCTAACATCACCTGTCTTCACCCTGGTGTCTTTATTTCAGCCTCAACATCCAGATTCTAGAGATGGCTTAGGAAAACTGTGAACAGCAGAGGCTAAAACTCTGTTCCAAAAAGCCATGCAGCTGCTGCTGAACTGTGGGGATGCCTGACTTGCCTACATCCACCCCTGGCAGTGCCTATGGTCCTACTTCCAGAGGTGCCCAGGCAGGGCGAGCTGGAGCTCCAGCTCTGCATCAGCTGGCAGGCTCACAGCCAGCCAAAATCTCCCAAGCCTGACCTACCTTGTCCATGTACACAGACACATAACAACAAGGCTGAGCTAGAGCTGTAGCTCTCATCCCTCTTTTGCATGCAGCCTAAATAACCCAGAGATTTCACTTCTTGGCCTATAGGGGTTCAAATTCCCATCTTTTATGGTATCAGGCTTCTGCCTGGGCTGAGTGGTTTGTTCAGCCTTTCTCTGCAGCAGGCAGCACAACAGAGACAGCTCCCACAGTGGTCATGGATTTTCCACTGAATTAAAGTATGAATATGACCAGTACCCACAGCCCAAACACAAAAATCCTCCATTACTGTTGAGCATCCTCCCCCCAGGTGACAGCAGCTGGTTTCCCCATAAACTCGTCGTTTCTATGTGCTCTTGTGGTGGTCATGAAGTTGCTCTACAAGAGAAAGGAGATGAAACCTCTATCTTATGTGGAAAAAGGCCCAAAATTCATGGCTGTTCAGAGGGAATGTTTTAACCAAGCAAACCCTTAAACAAAAGACAAACACCTTCACTGTGCTTTTATTAAAAGAAAAGGGAAAAAAGGAAAAGCAAAAGGGAAAGAAAAAGGCAATTTTTATGGTTTCCCTAAAAAGCATGAATTATAAAGATATACTCTATGGAGAAGATATCAGGCTCAGAGTGCCGAGTGGGTGGCAGTGCATGACATAGCTCTGAGACAGCACTTCAGAGGTGACATCCCCATATTCAGCAGGATTGCTTGGAGGAGGGGAGAACAGGCAACAGCCTTAACCCAGAGCGGACCCTGCTCCTAAGATTATGGTTTAAGTGAGCAAGAAAGGAAAGAAAGAGAGAGAGTTTCATCCCTGGGGCATGGGGCCAAGAGCAGCTCTGGAGTTTAGAGCCTGCATGAGAAGAAGAGGGGAGGCTCCTCAGCATTTTGGGACAGGGGTTTGCATTTTGGACTTTCTCTTGCGTGCAGAGAAGGTTCTGTATAAACACTGTGCTCTTTCCAGTGGGGACTTTTGCCAGATTCCTCTGCTAAAGGCTGGCATAATCTAGGACTGCAACTCCCAGCAGTCTCTGAGTTACTTTTTCCCCTCTGGCAGCTGGAGGAAAAGGAGAGGTTAAAGCACTCTGCTCGAGGAGCTGCCACCACCGATCCTTACCAGCATATCTTGATGCAAAAAGGGAATTTGCTCCCCGCGCTGTGACTTCCTCCATGCCTGCCCCCCAAACCCACCATTTTTTCTCTGACTCAGTTATTAAAAAGAAGTTATTACTGAAATTAAGGATATTTGTCCACAGAAGTTCCCTCCATTCTGTCATGGTTTAACCCCAGCCCCATACTAGCTACTATGGAGAAAATTAACTCCATCCCAGCCAAACTCAGTACACTTCCTTAAAGGGCAGGACCAGCTCAGAGCAGGGGCCATGTGATGGAATTTTTTTTACATCTTGCCTGCAGAGAGAAACGAGACCTGACATCCCCAGAGCAGCATCTTTTGATGTGTAAGTATTGAGTGTACTGTAGCAATATGCAGGTGACTAGAGGAAATCATGAAGACTTTTGTTAGTTAATCACTTGGGGATCTCTGGTAGTGAAAAGCAGCAACTCAAACGTGCCCTATTTATTCTTGACAGCTGTTAGCAGTTGCAAAGTCACAGAAAATGTTAAAGTCACAGAAGAGGTAATGAAGGCACAAAGACCTAATATGATTTCCTTTGAGGCTGCATGTGAAGCCAGCACTGTCCCATTTGAGAGAGAGCAGCAGATGTTTACTGTATCTTGTTGGTACACACAGATGTGGTTCTGCTTATCAGGTACACTGAAAATCTAGAAGGACCTGGTGCTCTCCACAGGGACTTAGTATGAAATATTTGCAAGACCTTCATTGCTAATTTGTAGACATGTATTCAAAATGTATGAGAATAGAGCCACAATGATATGGCTAAAAAGAACAAAATCATGGCAACTATCTAATGCTGAATTAACGTAGAGGCTTAGTAAATATCTTTATTTGCCTAACAGAAAAGTTGCTCTTTTCTGCCTACTGGAAGGTGTCATGTCTTTGCTAGATACCAGATCTCACCAATCTGTCTCCAGTAATCGTAAGTTCAATCACTGTCACTAAAAGATGAGAGGTGACTTGTCTCTGACTAAAAATATGACGCTGGTTAACAGCATAAGAGCCCATATTACTAAATATTAATTATTTTACAAAATATATTACGAGGTATCACAACCTGCAGTGGTCAGCCCAGAAGTGTCCTCTTGGTTTGAACTTGGTTTGAGTTCTGCCACATTTCAGGATTCCCCACGTTGCCGCAGCACTGATGAACTCTGCCGTGGCCCGGGGGACCCCCAGCTGTCCCCAGGGGTTGCCTATGCCAAGAGCTGGGGCTGCCCAGGGCTTTCCTGCTCCCAAGCCAGGGCGGTGAGACAGGTCCTACCTGTGAGGTCCTGGCCTGCTGCCCCTGGGAAGCTCCCACGGTGCTGGACCCCAGGGAGCACTGAGCCCCCATAGTGCCCTGGCAACTACTGCATATCGACTATGAAATTATATTTTCTATCTGGTTTTATAAACAATAAAAAATAAATACAGGTGGCAAAATAAATAAGCTCCGAGTGTTTTCCAATGCATTATCCTGACTTTATGAGAGTGTGTGTGTTTTCTTGCTGAATTCTCTGCATTACACTGATTAAAAAAAAAATTTGCAGTAGTTTTTGGCTACTTGTGCCAATTAGTCTGTTTCTAGAAAATCCATTATAATAACAAAAGGATGCATAAAGACAATCTGGCTTTATCCTAACAAAGTGCCCAGAATTGAAGGAATTGAAGCAATGGCTGCCTCAGGATGCTCAGGCTCAGCAGTGCTGATGTGGCTCATGCCAAGAGAGGCCGGGGAGCTGAGGATTTGCTTCTTCTCTCCTTGCCCCAGAGCCTGCTAAGCCCAGGGCTCTCCTAACCACCCCACTAGTAAATGAAATGTTCTGCTGTCTTGGAAATCAAATGAGAAACAGAGCATCTTTTTGCCACTGCACAAAGCACCAATAAATGTGTGGAAAGAGGCAAGAAGGTGGATTGGAAGTATGGACTAGATCACCTGAAGGTTTTGACAGAGAAAGGTCTGTAACATTCCTGCAACCAAAAATGTTTGTTTTGGTTTGTTACTGTTTCTCATAACACAGATCATATGATATAAGGGGCAATTAATAAAATGACCAGATAACAGGTTACCCCAAGCAGCATATGAGGATATTGTGGACACCTCCATGAGAGGATATTGTGGAAACCTAAAGTGCAAACGGTTTCAAAAGGGAATTGGATGACTTGAAATAGGGCCAGAGACAGCTGAGAAAGATAATGTTCCAAAGGCAACCTGTGGCAAAGGAAGACCCTGAGCTGTGCATTGCCAGAAGCTGGAAGAGCTCAGCATAGGAAGGATCCTACCCTGATCCTCACACTCTTTCCATCAGTGCTGGGAACAACTAGATGTAATGAGTGATCTTTATAGGCTGCAGCAATCCAAACACTAAATATCAATTCCACACAAATAACAAGTCCACTTACTATTAAGAATAGCAGTGAGAATGTGAACAACATCTTTCTTCTCTCCAAGCTCTGAAGGGAAACTTCCCTGCAGAAGCTGCTGCAGGAAGCTTCATGTGAAGGCAAGCACTGTGACACCCAGGTGACAGCTATATGCAAAGCCTCTGAAATCCATCGACCTTGGGATTAATGCTGAAGATTTTCAGACCCTCCTCTGTGACATATGCTTCCTTTACCACCAAAGAATTCTTTCTTTTCCTTTTGTGTGTGAATTGTCATAGGAATTGTAAGCTGTTTCTTAGATGGAATGCTTGAGTCAGTCCTTTCATTTTCTTTAACAGCAAAATGGGATTTGTTGGGTTTCTCAGGAAGAGGGTGATGCCTTAGGTTTTAACTTTTATGTTTTTCAAATCCTGTACTGCCTAGTGTGTAACTCTGAAGTTTCTTGTGGCCTGTTAGCTACTGTTCTCATGCTGGTTAGACATAACAAACCTCTCTAGGTTTCCACCTCAAGGACTCCAGGCCCCAAAATATGTAAACTAACATCTTAGAAGGGAGGGCAAACTTGGGGTAGTTGCATGATTAACTAGGGCTGTAATTGGAGAATTAACCCTGATATGCAAATGAACTAAACTTACAAAAGTGTGAAGAACTCGTGACTGGGGGTCCATCTTGGGTGTTGCCTTTTGGCCCGCCCAGGGTGTACCTTTGCCCTGCAAATAAATACCTAACTTTATTCCCTTATTCCTGTCTAGTCTCTGGTTTTTTAGGTGGCCACCTCAGGCATCAAGGGAGGCATAATTTTGATAGCTCCTCCATTAGATCTTCTGTATTGCTGATTAAAAGGTTCAGAATCACACAATAAAAGACCAGCAAAACTACTCATTCTAAGCCAAGAAGTGCATTTCTGGCTCTAAGTGTGAGGACAGTTGTTTAGAATTTTTTTATTGCATTACAGGAATCTGCATAATACCATATACAAATGCAGTTTATAAATAGACATGTTTGGGTGAGTGTCTTTACTCCTCATTTGTTCAGGGCATATGGACTGGTGTCATGATAAACGCAGTACATGCACATTCAGGATCTCTGGTTGGGCTAAATGTTTGCCTGATTCAGCATAGCATGCTTTAATAATGTAATTCAATTTTTCCTCATTTTTAATGTTATTTCAGCCCGTTAACATAATTTGGTGAGCTATTATAGTTGTTACAGCTGCTAGTTTTGCCCTTAATACTGATTTCACTTATGACCTCAGTCAGAACTAGATTTAAAGTTTGAGATGATGTAAGTGAATAAGGATTATTAGATTTATTCATATGGCAATTTAAATAAGAAACTGCCTGGCTTAGAATAAACGGTAAATGAAAAATGCATGTGATTTATAGACCTGTCCACTTTAAAGATTTATACACACAGTGGGATGATTAAGTAAGAGACAGACCTGATTACATGAAATATGTAATTTTTGTAATGCAATATTGGAAGCAAGCTGCTAAACAGCAGCAGCATAACAGTGATTGCCCCAACAGCTTTTATTACAATATTACTGTACAGCTGGTATGCAGTCATGTAAACACAAGCAGCAGGCTTATGACCATTTCTTTTCCTTGACAACTGGTAGATGTTATGTTCCCATGAAAAGCATCTTCCCCTCTTGGGGACTGCAGTACCATCTCCTGGAAGCAGGCTGTGGGACTGGAGTCGCCTCCAGGCTTTGTCTATCCCTCCCATTTAAGAGCACCATTTTCCTGCTTTCCCACAAATGTGTGTTCAAGCACTCCCAAGGCTGCATGCCAGGATTACTGATCTTACATTAAACTCTTCTGTATCAGAAATAGGTAGAGATTTCTGAGGCTTGGCAGAAGCAATCATGCCTCTCCCTCAGAACCTGAGAAGGTCCAGATGCATCATCACAGAAACAACAGGATCAGCAAAAATCCTCTCATTTTTCTACTACATAACAGAAAGTAAAAGCTCTTCCTTTGCTCTCCATCAAGCCGGAAAAGCAAAAAATTAAATGTATTTCCTTTCATGGGTTTTAAGGCTGAAAGAAGCTGCTGTAATTATTTAGCCTTTCTACCACAACATAACCCAAGCCATGGACCTCCATTCAGCAATTCCAGCTGTCTTCCCCTTTAGCTGAGGACTTGGTGAAGCCCTCAATCTCACCAGTGCTGCAGTAAAAGGCCTTCAGGAATAACACCAGTGAGCTCTGAGCATTGCTGCAATCTGTTGTACCTGTATGTTAAGAATAAAAGAGCAATACTACTTGTGGTTATTGTGGCATTTTTGTGTGTATGCATATTTTCTCCATGTGGAGAATTGAAGACTTCATGGACAAAATGGATACATTCTGTACAGAGATATTAGGCTATGCCGTTCTATATGAATTAAGACACTTTGTAGAAGAAAGCTTAATAAGTTTGTTTCAAACCAGGGGGTCTTCCATAACATAATTTGCAGAGAGCGAATTGACCCAGAAAATTTTAATCTAAATCCCAATCTGATTTGTATAAAGTAATTTAATTTCCTCCCTAGTAGTTATATGGATTTTATCAATTACACCAATTAAATTGTCAAGCAGATTTATTGACCAGTCATCTACAAGACACTTTCTTTGATGTACTATTCTGGTGTCATCAACTGGTCATGAACGTCTAGCCTTTGTATTTTGGTGTCATTATGTGCAGTTGAATACTCAAAAGAGAAGGTTCTATTAAATGAGTGTTATGAACCAAATACTGAAATGAGGATGGAAAGCTCCTTGTTTTGAATTTCAGGCACAGAATTACAGGTTATAGCAGATGCAATTGGTTTAGAGGCTTAGCCATCCTACATGGAAGCCGCACATTTGATTTCTGACCCCTGAGTTGCACCTCAGTTAAAGATCTCCATGCTAATCGCTATTATCTAAATGTAATAATTCCTGCAAAAATGCATATCCAGTAAATTTCTAATACATAAACTGAGGCTTAAAATTAAAGCTTGGTTTTGAACTTGATAACTCATGCTTTTCGGTATATTGCATTTTCTCTATTGCCTGAATTCTAGACAAGGGGCAAATCTTCATTCCTATCCATCCTGAAAAATTTTGTTATTAAAATAAATTTTACTTTGTCAGAACAGATTACTAGAATCAGACATCTTTCTTCCACTGAGTGAGTCACAGTGCAACTTCTTTGTGACCTTTTCCTAGTTTTCTTCTACAAGTTTGCCAAATGGGAGTACTACTTGAAAAAGAGTCAAGAAGTTACAGATCCTTGTAGTCAAGGCAAAAACAACTACAGAATTTGTAGTTGATAATCAAGGGAGGTTGCCATGGAGCATATTCAAAAGTCTAAAGACAAAAGTAAATGCAAGTAGTGAACCTGACACCCTCTGGAGTGCTTTGGTGGCTATTTGGTCATAAGACTTGGCACGCAGACTCCCCTCCAATCAGGGGTTCAGAGAATATATACCATAGTCTGTAGCATGTTTGGTCTCCTAGAATATTCTTCTAGAACTAAGGGGTTTTTTAGAAACTAGACATCCAGCATGAGTAAGAGAAGGCAGACTTGCCTACCATCAATAAAACCAAGACCTGTGGTGCTCGTTGCAGAGAACCACAAATGTGGGGGTTGGTATTATGTCCTATTATAACTAAACTTAAGATTTTGCTTTTCGCTGTTGGCCTAGGAAGTCCAAATTTTGGTTCATGTCACTGCTTGAACTCTAGTCTGAAAATATCTGGGGAAGTTTGCAAAAATCAGTAAATAGTGTGAGATGGCAAACAGAGCTGATATGTGAAAGATGAATATTTTTTTGGAAAGAAAATAATTTGTTGAAGCATTGAAGAGCTACTAAGACTGTTCCAGAAACACTTGGCTACATGCCTAATCTCTTTTTTTTTTTCTTGTTAAGCCTGACTGTGAATGCATCCTTTAGCCAACAGCTCTGTATCACTCTAGTGAATGATGTCATGAAAGATACTTCATTATGAATATAAAAGAAAAATAACAGCTATGTCAGTGCCAAGCTCAGCCATGAGGAGTAACCTTCAGGGCATCACTCCAGGGAAGGATCTTCACACACTTTAGGGAGGTATGCTAGATGTCCTCGCCATGAAAATGTGGGACTGGCCTCTTACAGAATAAAGTGTTTGACTGTCAGTCATATGCAGTATTAGATTATGTGTTGTCAGGTTTACTCAGCAAAATGTGCTTTGTTGCTGGAAAGGTTTTAAGAGCTCTTTGGTTTCTTCTGCTTGACACTTCTGACTCTCACTTCCGTATCAGGGCCTGCACAGCCTTGCTGATCCCAGCCTCAGTCAGGAAGCACCTGGCTTTCATATCCTCTAAAAACCACAGACCCTCTTTGCTCGACCTTATCAGTGATCAGCAGACCCTCCTTGCTCAATCCATCACTGATAAGCTGTAAATGTGACAAAGTTCAAGCTGCTGTATCCCCACCTAGGCAGAGCACCTTGCTACAGAATCTTAGGGAAAACTATTTTCTGCTACGGCAATTGAATAGTTTGGGTTTGATTTCTGGTCTCCAGTGCTTAACCTAGCTGTAATTACCCAGGACTGTGATGTAAGGAGACAGTATCTCATTCCTTATTATTATTTTAAATAATGCATAAAAATGTTTAATTTAAAATGTACATACTGGTATCATCTGAGAGAGTCAAGGAGCAGGTATGGCACAGAAGAAGGAATCATTATTAAATGAACTCATTCATCAGGCAGGTCCGTATCTGACACCGGCGAGGAGGAAAGCAAGGTCAGGAGCAAGGTCCTTGTAAGACCCTACTCCAGAAAAAGACTGATGGATCCCATTTGGTCCTGAACAAAGCGATGGGAAGGACATGAGTTGGCAGCAATTCCCATCTCCTTCTCTGCCAGCTCCTTCTGGCCACTAACATTGGTGCTGCTGCTTTGTGAGCTGTGCAGCCAGTAGAACCTCGGTGGGTTACCCAGCAGGTGGCTGTACTCCCTGCACCAGCTCACAGACCCATGAGGGACAGTTTCTTTTTTTCATTGCCTTCTGTGAAGAGCTGTGCCATTAGTGAATTAAAAAACATCCCCTACCAGGTCACCAAATAAAAGCTCTGTATTTGAAATTATGTCAAGTTTTCACCAACGTTTCCTTTCTTTAAAGTATTTAAAGAAGGCAAAGGATTTTTAGAGTGCTTGAGAAAGTGGTGGTTGTAACTTGATTATGGGATTTAAAGTCGATTTTTTACTTAGGGTAAGTATTAACTCTATTTACTATATTAATCCATTTATTCTATTCTATTAATTCTGTGCACTCAGTACACACCAAAACAGAAGAGAGTGGTTCAGCCAACACGGAATTTGCACATAAATGCAGGTAGCAGTCTCCACACTAGCAGAACCTGTGTTCTTTGTTGGTTCTTCAAATATTGCTGTTATTGCTACTGCTGTCATCCCTGTTAGCATTTTAGTAACAGCAGCCTTTTAAGGGATTTAAAATAAATATAAGATGCAGGACCCCTGCAGATAAAGGAGATTTCAGCTTTTTATTTAGGCATGCATAACTGGTGCCTTGTAATATGCTCCTCACTTGGAGAATTGGTGCAAAAGATGTTTGGCAAAAGATTTTCAGTCTGGCAATAATGAATTGTTTTGTGTAAGTCATGCCAACCATAAAGGATGCTATGGGAGAGCACAAGCAGGTGCCTGACAGAGACCTATACTAATGCTGAAAATGTAATTAAAAAAAAAACCCCACAAAACACAAAAAAACGAGGGGGGGACCAACAGAAAAAAGAGATGCTACTCAAATGGTGCCCAGGTAAACACAGTGTTAGCAATGCCTCTGTTTGCAATCAGCTTCCAAGAGAAAAGGCATTATGAGACACATCCAAACTCAACATGCATTTAGTCTAATCAAGGTGAAGGTGCAGCCATTACAAAGGTGGAAGCTGTTATAGTAAGATAGATAACATGACACTTTCTACCTTTTTCACCCTTTCTCTGAAAGCATCTCCAAGCCAAACAGGCTGTATAGAGTGCATTGCTGACACAAAGCAATCCAGTAGGAGAGAATCATAGAATCATACATATTTAAGATACCAAAAAGGAAAAGACAGCAGAAAGAGATTTAGGAATCTTTAAATGTTTTGAAGACACAGTTACAAAATATGTAAGCACCAACAGGCACTGAAGTGAGTTTCAAAAATTGCTCAGGCAATGATCAATAGCATAAAGGCAGCTTGACTACGAAAACTCAGAGCTGAAATATTTTCTTCCAGGCATAACCAAATATTTTCTGGTGGATGCCTAAATCTTCCTAAATCCTAAGAATCATCCTTTTGACCTGCTGTAGGCCTCAGCTAAAGAGAAGATCCTGTTGAAATCTCCAGTCTGAGGTAAACTCCTAAAATTGCTAAGTCTTTTAAGACTGAGGCAAATTGCAGAGCTACTTCTCTGAACTCTTTATGTTCCAGCAAATCCTGATGGGTCAAAACATGTTCAGCATTTAGCCATGAACTCCATTGCTGGCTGGATGCTCTCTTTGCAAATGCTGTGGCTGCAAAATACAATGCAATCTCCCCTTTCACCTTGCACTATCTTTCCTTTCTATCCTAAGTTACCACAGTCCCAGTGACAAATTGTTCCTTGCATACGACTGCATCAACAAGGCAAAAGAAACCAAATATGAAAACATCTTGAAAGCCCCAAGTGTTCTGTCTCTACTGTTTTTCTCTACTTTGGTAGTTAGTGGCCAAAAGTAGAACAGTGCTTCAGGCTGTCAAGAATATTAAGGCACTGACTGCCTCCAAAAAGTTAGGACCTCTTATCACACCATATATCCTTGGATTCCACAGATGCCACTACTATGGAAGTGACAGCTTCAGCTGAAAATGAAGCGGAAATGTAGCTCTTTCTACTGACAAGTGCTAACCAAGTTTAGTATGTGATGACTTTTGTCCTCTTCCCAAACAAAGCCAACACATTCCTGCCACATACATCAAAGTATTTTATTTTCTGCATTTCAGTATATTTTTTTCTGTTTGAGATTGTTTAAAGGATTTCCTTCTTGGATATTTTTTTTATTCCATCTTCTTTTCCTTAGCTTTCAGCTAGTGTCCCTACTGGGTTTTTTGTTGTTGTCTTTTGGCTTCCAGTGTTTGGTTCTTTTTTTAATATGGAAGGATCAATCACTTCTCACTTATCACTCTCTCCAGGAAGAAGCCAAGTGTTCCTCAGGTTACAACCAGCCTTGTACTCCAAATGTGTTTCTGTACATGTGTGCTGTCTTCTCCTCTGGCACATGCCGTTGTGACCATGTTGGTAGGAGGAATTCCTGCTGAGCTGTGGCCTCAGCTGGTCCCCAGCTACTGTCTGAAAAAGGAATAAAGCATCAAGGCACAGATTCACAAAAAGCCCTTAGGTGTTTTACACCCATCTATACAGGGCTGCCACCAACTGTTCATGTATTGAGATCAATTGATGTAACGAAAAGATGCCACAGAGGAACAAAGAGTGAACTTCCCAGAGCTCAGGCTACTGGGACAGGACAAATGGCCTCCCTTGTGGAGGATGGAGAGGGAGCTGGATCATATCCAGGCACACTTTAAAAAGGGCAATGTTGGACATTGGATGTCTGCTATGATTTGAACTGTATGTCAACGAGGGAAAATGATACCTCCTGTGGTTTTAAAAGGAATTGACATTTATTTTATATTCTCCAGATGGCACAGAGATAAAACACTAAGTAGGTGGATGGTATGGGTCAAAAGAGAAAACCGGGAGCCATCCCTTCCTGTGGGAGACTGCTGTGCACAGGCAGAGTGCCAACAGTTGGGGGGCAGCTTGGGTAAATGTCTGGAGAAAGAGAGTTGGCAGCTTGAATCTAGGGGATGATTGTGAAAAGACAGTGAGTTTCAGCTTCATACCACTTCTTGTCACACACTTAACTAGTTAAATCTGTGAATGAGTGACTCAATGTCCAGGGCACAAAGCTTTTTACTTTTTACTTTACTTTTTACTCTTTCAATATCTAGAACATAAGGTCTTTCTTTGTTGATGCATAACTGACCTCCCACCCCTGAGGACAGATAGACAGATAGATACACAGACAGACAGATTTAGATCTGTATCTGCTTATATCCCTTGCAAGGAGGTACAATGAAAGACGAGACATGAAAGCATGTGTGCATTACAGACTGCTTAGGAGGACTTCATGAGCCACTCTCCCATGATCTGTGTCCAGCTCTACAAGCCATGGCCTCAGCAGCACTGATGCAGCTATTTCAGAGCCCTTCCAAAGGATTTATAGTAAGAGCTTAGCAAGATACATGATCCAGCCTGGTATTTATACAGTGATTTCACTGGCATTGTATCTGGGCATCTGACATAAAGGAGAGCTGGTTTGAGTATGTGGAAGTGATAAAAATGTGATGTGTAGAAAATGGGTTCCAGATACCTGCTCAGCTTGTGCCTTTTGACTCAGAAAATGCCAGACCTGGCCACTGCAGATTCATTAGCTCTTTTTTCCTTAATGCCCATACAAACACCTGTAATTAATTATTTTTTTGCAAAGCACAGAGCAAAAATTTGACCAAAATTAACAAAGGGGTTTTTTCCTATTTGTTTTATAGCTAACACTGTTAGGACTGATAAATGAAACCACTTATATAGTGGTAGGTTTGTGAGAGACTGGTTATACCCAGTACCAGTTGCAGAATCTTCTGAGACACAAAAAGTATGAAAGTGAAACTAGAACAGGGGCATCTGTTAGGGAAGTAATAAAAGTATTGCTATCTGGTCACAGTTAGGGTGACAAACTAATGTCATCATGAGAAATCAGTCAGATTTACAATAATAAAATAGGGAAATTATTACAATCTAAAGCTAGGCAACAAATTCTTGGCATTTGAATGTTTGTGACTGACAGTATCTGCCTGCTCTAAGGGTCCAAACTTAAAACTTGCATTAGCTGCTGCAAGGATTTCTACTCCATCACTTGGCTTCTGCTGTAAATGCTCTGATGGTAAAGAGCCTGTCCCTTCTTTTCAACACTGGCATGAAGCACAAAGGTGTGATGGGGAGCAAAGCACCAGTCTAGCACAGCAAAATCAACACTAAGTAGCTGAGCAACATACTTATTAAAGCTGATGTTAATGCTTCTCTGAGAGAAGATTATCTAAATAGGTTACCTTGATTAAAAGCATGTTTCACAAGAAGTAGGTTTATAAATTGAAAGAATCTGGAATTATGTATGAAATCTCACACACGAGCAACTTTGTTGATCTGTTATTAAACAAAATAAATTGGTTTTGGAATTTAGCATAAGGGGAAAAAAAACCCAGTTATTTACTAGATTCATTGAATGTAAGACTGAGTACTTGAAACTAGTGAAAGATTTCTCTGGAATTAATTACTACAGATGCACTTAGGAGGCTGTAAACAGCTGGGATGTAATCACCTGCAGCTCCATACATGGACACATACGCACTCTTTGTTCCCTAGGAATTCATACCAGGAGTCTGGTAAAACCATTGTGGCACTTACCTGTCAGCTTTCCCATATGCAGAGACAAGTGTAGGGGACCACATGCCGTAGGGATCAACTCTCATTTGCACTTGAGTAACTCAGGAGAAACTCTGAGAAGTTACTACATTGCAAATCAAGGTAAAGAAAGAGATGGCAGCTTTCCTTTTTACATGCCCTGGCAGCCAGGAGGCCCAACCCTGCCCTGGCTGGCACATCAGGCACAGCATCACCAGCCAGGCAAGGGAGGGGATTGTCCCGCTCTGCTCTGCACTGGGGCTGCCTCACCTCAAGTGCTGGGGGCAGTTTTGGGCGCCACAATATAAAAAACCCATTAAGCTGTTAGAGAGTGTCCAAAGGAGGGCCACGAGGATGGTGAAGGGTCTGGAGGGGAAGCCTTATGAAATGGAGCCGAGGTCACTTGGTTTGTTCAGCCTGGAGAAGAGGAGACTGAGGGGAGACCTCAGTGTGGTCTTCAACATCCTCACAAGGGGAAGAGGAGGGGCAGACATTGATCTCTTCACTCTCGTGACCAGTGACAGGACTCAAGGAAATTACATGAAACTGAGTTAGGGTAGGTTTAGGTTGGATATCAGAGAAAGGTTCTTTACCCAGAGGGTGGTTGGGCACTGGAACAGGCTCCCCAAGGAAATGGTAACAGCACCGAGCCTGTCTGAGTTCAAGAAGCTTTTGGACAATGCTCTCAGGTACATGGTGTGACTCTTGGGGTGTCCACTGCAGGGCCAGGAGTTGGACTTGATGATCCTGATGGGTCTCTTCCAATTCAGCATTTTCTGTGGTTCTATGATTTTTCACAGACTCAGATCAAGCTTTTAGTCAGACATAGGGAAGTCAATTGTCTCTTTTCCCCCAGCAATGAGCTGCCAGAGCAGGCCAAACTGATATGAATTGTCACATTTGCTATCATGCTGAACTTGACTAAGAGGTTTGGGGAGGTCTCTTGTTTAAGGGGTTCATTCTAAAAGGAGTGTTCATGCTGTGACATTATCTATGTAGTGGTCTTTGCATTAATTCCTTAGTAAACATGCACAGAAAGAATACTGACTTTGCAGATCAGGAGGAAGGGCTGACTGTCTACGTAGACAGAGCGTGTCTGATGAGTAAAACAGCCACAGCATTGACTGGGAGAGGGCACACGAGCTCTCTGACACCAATGCCTTCTCTGTGGGATAGTGCTAACTGAGCACACACTCGTTCATCACTATTTCAGGGCAGGATTTTAAAATCCTGAATCCTGAGCCAGAGACCTGAACAGAATCCCTAAACCTGCCACCATGGAATCTCTTCTGAGTGAAGGTTATCTCCAGTTTAAAGTATCTGGGGCAGCCTGAGGTTTCAGTACTTCTCTAATGGCCTGTGTGTGTTGCTGAGGGTCTTAAGGACCATGATTTAAAACTCAGTTCAGACGAAAACCTAACAGCCAAAAGCAACCATAACAGTTCTGTTAAACATTTTGAACACATCTTGTTAAAGACTAAATGATTAAACAGGCCTGTTTCATGTACATCGGTGCAGTGGCCTACAGTGGCCACAAAGAGGCTCTTGTCTCCCTTGGGGAGTGGGATGTGCCAAGTTCCTTCTCCATCTCTTGCAAGAAATTCTACAGGCTATATTAAATTGTCATATATTTTCTTATCATTAGAAGACTTGATCTACAAACATAAAAATTATGGGCAAAGACTTTGGCCATGCTGAAAAAAAACCCAAACAATAAAAGGTTTGACACCAATGCATAATGTGGAATACAAGGACTTGTGGTGGCTGTCTGTCTTAGCCTTTACGCAGTGAATCAGGATTGTAAATGTATTTACTTTAACACACACATCATTTATTTTTCCAACACCAAAATCAACTTTACTTCCCCATTAAAAGCCAGAGATCTCACTCTAGCAGGGAAAAAAAAAAAGCTGGCAATGGAAGATTGGGAAGATTGTATCCTATTCCAGTACATTTAGATTTTTTAAAGAAAGCTGTTACTTCGTTAGAATTCAAGAAACAAGCTGCAATAAAACGTTAGGAATACTGTAATACACTCGTAGCAGAGCACCCCACAAAAAAAGGGAAATGTCCTCTGTGATAACAGTGAAATTGAGAAACTGCACCGGTTACACACAGAGTTATCACTGGAGAAGCGACACTTTCAGGGTCTGCCCGAACAGCCTAACGCCTTGCAAACGCCAGAACAAGTCTGAAACACTCAGATAAGTAGAAGTGATGAGAAGTGATAAGAGACCTTTTCAGAGGACACAGAGAACACAACTGGAAAATATATCTCTAGCATGTGCGAGAGTGAGTTCCTGTAGTGCTGAGATGTGCCGAGGAAAATGCAGTACAATAGGTGGGAAAGAAAAGGCACTGAAGACATACTTAGGGAGCAGGTTCGTTGTAGTTAAAACCTGTACCTCCGTCCTGTAGTTTTATTTGGGGGATTCTATTGACCGGGGGTTGTGGAGAATCTCTTCGCTTTTTACTTTTTTTTTTCCTTCCGATTACTGCCCCATGTAACTCGTCTCCTTTATTTCCAGCTCGCTTCAGCAGCCGCACGCCGTTCCAGCCCCCGGCACGCAGGAAGCCCCCAGGGCACAGGTGGGATCGCGGGCCC
>VXBT01004764.1:1111216-1132367 GCA_013400235.1 Oriolus oriolus
AAGCAGCGAGCGGCGGGGCCGGGCTGCGGGGCAGCCTCTCCTCACGGAGCGCCCCGCCGAGTCTCCCTGCACCGGAGCGGCGTCAGCCTCGCAAAGCTGCCCTGGCCCGGGCACACGCCGGGCCCGAGCGCCGCTGTCACCTGCCAGGCAGGGTTGTAAGGCCAGGACGGACCGTTCTGCTTGGCATTTCCTCCGGCATCGCCCCTGTTTTCTTCATGTGGGCACACAGGCTTCTCAAGAATATCACGCAGCTGCAGAAATGCAGCTTCTCCGTAGCGTATCCCACAGTGCACCCCTCACCTGGGCGCACGGCACGTGTGTGTGTCGTAGTCCGGTAACTACACTCGTCGGGAACGTTTCTTACATGCAGAGGGTCTCACTGTGGCAGGGCGATCCTCCGGGCTCCCTTATCTGCCCTCCGTTATCAGCGCGGCAGTTTGAGAACGCCCCGCGAGGCAGCGAGCGCCCTGCAGTGCTGAGCGGGTCCCTGCGCTCCTGTCTCCGGGCGCCCGCTCCGGCCCTCGTCCTGCACAGAGCTGTGCGCAGCTGTAGCTCCAAGATTAGCCAAACCACTCAGCTGCGGGGCCGGCTTTTCTCAGTTAAGTTGCTGCTGGGAGTAGAGTTTTATTGTTTCCTGCGTAGTTTGTGATCTGGGACCTTTGTGGTGCGCTTCGTGGATACAAAAGATGCAAGGATGCCGAGATGGTGGGCTTGTGACTCTGATGTTCAGTACATTTTGAAATACCAAGCTGAACTACCAACATTTTTCAAGTTGCTTTTGAACAATTGTGAATAACTGGTTCTTACGATGAATTAGTGGACCAGCATCAACTGGTAATTGTTCAATTTGTCATGCATGGTAGATTTTATTTTTCTTTTAAATTTTCTTCTAATTTTTTTTTTCTTTTTCCCAATTTCCCCACGTGTTAACTTGGTTATTTTTGTAAAGTAGTTGCAAAACTAGTTTCAACACCCTGACTGTAAGGGATGACTCTTTTATGTGGAGAGAAGATGATTCATTTCTTTGCTAAATGTAGGTCTGGGCCTCTCTCTTAAGCACAATGCATTTAAGTGAAATAATGATTGGAGCAAGATAAGGCATTGTTCAGTTCTTGAAATAAAATGTAGAGGGACATCTATGTGGAGACCCCCATGTCTCTTCCACCAGACTTCTTTTGAAGCGCATGGCAGGTCCAAAACATGGAACACACATCAAAAAGCAGATCTTTGTTTTAAAGGTGACCTTTGGCAGGTTTGACTGAGTCTATTTATGCTGTCAAAATGTTATTGCAATAGTATAATGGATTCCTGAGTGGTTCAGCTGATTTATAACGTTCAATTTGCCTTTTGTAAAAATAGATTTGAGCTATTTTTAGCATTTCTCATATCCACACTAGATCAGGACGAGAAGTCTATGTAAACAGATGGAAATTTTTGGTTTTTTCTTCTTGGTATTGTGTGGCATCATGAAAACTTTGTAGCTGGATTTATCCATCTCTGGATTCCTTTTATTCATTGGACTCCAGTCCCTGCTGAGAACATTGCTGGCAACACAGTGCAAGCTGTTGGTCCTTGTCCTTTGAGATCTGGTACTTAAAACTTCTCTTGAAGACAACTGCAGATGAAAAAGAAAATTAATTCAGTGGCCAAAGCCTGCTGTTGGAGCATGCTAAACTGCAGGGGTTTGCCTGTTTTTCTGTCCTGTGCTAGGATGAGGCGCAGTGTTGGAGCAGCCTGAGCACTTTGGTTTTGACAGGGAGTAAAGTGAACAGGTGGATTCCTACACTCAGCTTGCTGCCAAGCAGTCTGGGATCAGCCCTAACCTTCGTATTCACTGTATTCCCAGCAAACTATTTCATGCAGTTTGTTTCTGTAACCAAACATAGGCTTGCTCATGAAATGTAAACCCCACAATATTTTATTGCCTTAGTAATAAAAATTACAAAACGTATTTCCTCTGAAATATGCCCTTTAATGGAGAAAATAATCATATTATCCCAGTGTCTTACTACTCATTTTCTTAGATGGATGTGTGTAACAGGACCAGGGATAAAAGTGTTTGTACCATTGCAGAGGCTACATTTAAAAAAGGGTTTTTGTTCCAAGTGCTGGACTGTCCATGCTGCCCTGTCCATGGTGCCCTGTCCTGCATGCCCTACGGCAGGTCAAAGCAGGTTATTGGTAGATGTGCCCTCTGGCTTAGGGCATTACTTTAATGCCTCTGTTCTGATCTGGGTCAGCTACAGAATGAAAGCTTGTAGATTTTGTTCTCGTGGATGTTTAAGACTGAGGTTAAGGTACCAGGATTCCTCCCTGAGAACCACGAGTTTAGAGGAAAAGAAATAAAAAAGCAATAAGCATTTGCTTTGGGTAACTGGAAAAAATATGCATCAGTTCATGGAAGGAAATGGATTAATTTCTGTAGTAATGAAAGGTGGTGGTTCAGGCCCTACCTCTTTGCAGAACACCTGAGACCAAGAGTTCAGGCTCCTGTGGGCATGTTTGCTAAGGAAACAGATAAAAAAGCCTGAGAGTGAACCCAGGTCTTTTCTTTGGAGTGATTATTTCTCATGCTACTTTTTTCCCCAGATCCAACAGTGCTTGTGCTGCACCTAGTTTTTCTCTTCACAATTTTCTGAAATAAGATTGCAGTCCTGGTTGGTTTTGTTTGGGTTTTTTTAAGAAAGGACTTACAATGGGAGCACCACTTACTCCTTAATATTCAGCGCCTGTTTGAATGCTGACATCCCCCTATTGAAAACAGGGTGCCTAAAATTTTTATCATACTCAAACCTACTCACACAAGTAAGTCATGCTGAGTAGGCCACATTGAATTACTCACACAGGTAAAATTGAGCATATCTGCTTATTTTTCCCCAGTGTGCTTGTAAATTATTATTGGATTGCTCAAGGAAATAGCTTATTTTAAGGAAAACTAAAACTGAAATTTAGTGAAATTTAGAAGCACTGTGTGGCTGTGTACATTTTGAAGTTTTAAGCACAGAAAAAGAAAAGAAAAAGGGGTGGCAGGGGAGAAGACATGTAGCTGACACTGGGTACAGATCTTACATTGGTGGGGAAAAGAGAGAAGCCATTCTACAGGCACATAACTTGGGTTACATTCCATGCCCCATTCTGCCAACTGCATTTTCCTTAGGCTTCTCACTGTGTAATGCTGCCTCAACAACATTTCTAAAAGCTCTTACACTGAGCCCTAAGTCCATATGAAAAATGAGTGAGACGCATTTTCCAAAGCACCTGAAAAACTGTGTGTGGGGAAACGGGAGGCCTCAGTGCTGCAAGATGTGGCACCAGTGCTGTGTGTATGGTAATAGTATTCCCAAACAGAGGAAGGCTCAAGAAACTTGTCATACAACAGTGTCAGCTGAAGGTCTTGCAAGGGTTCAGAACTGCTCTACTTGATTCAGTGGTTTTCTTTTCCCTTTCTTTTTTATGTATTAATATTTCTAATGTGTGCAAGTACATCTTTGTGCGTGTATGTAGATGTTTGAAGAAACGGAGTTTAAAAACTCAATGGGTTCTTTATCTTTTACGGAATATACATGGGAAAGTATTTAGATTAGCAAGAATGGACTGTGTAGCTCTTCAGCTTTTTCTGTGTTAGTCTTAGAGTAAAAATGTTCTTTCCAAATCACATGAACCCCGGGCAGTGATGCTGCCCATGCCAGCAGAAGAGGCAGTGCCGGAATGAGGGCAGGAGTTGCTGCGCTGGGTCACTGCACTGCATGTGAAACAAGTTCCAGCTCGGGGTGGGACAGAGAAGGAAGGTTCTGCTCTCACACAAGTCAAGTAGGTTTGTTATGTCTGAATGTATTGCGTTCTTTCAGCAGATCTTTGAGGCCCTTCCCAAGAGCTGAATTCCTGCACTCAATTAAACAACACCTGCTCTAATAATTAGTTGACAGCATAACATTGCTGTTGTTTATGAATTACAAAATTTAAGGAAGAAGATGCACAGTGGATAATTTGTATTGTTTGTACTGTTGTCTCTAAGTTACTGTTTAGAAAGGGCAGTTTGAGTCAGGTTATGTAAAACCTCATACAAGCACAGTTCTTTGAAAACTGTCAGAGGCAGAGTTTTATGGTATTAAAGCACTGGAGAGGGGGAATCCATCCCAGACTTTGAGCACCTTTTGAAGCATTTATATTGAGTGAGAATAATTTGAGCTGTGGATTTTTTTTTTCTTGGTGAGTGTCAAAGTTTGGTAAAGTGAAAGTCTTGTAGAAACCAGGTAGGCTTTTCTCTGAAGGTTTTTCTCCAAAGCCTTTTCTCTAGTTCATTTGAGAGCTTCCCACTGAAGCTGTGTACTTAACTTACAGACCATATTTCAAATCATTCTTTTTTTTTTCTCTTTTGAATTCATTGAGCAGTAGGACATGGCAATATTGCTGTGGAGGGACATCTGCAAATAGATAAAGGGCTGGGCCCCTGTTTGTGGATGGCCCTTACTTGTTGGCCAGAACTCACCTGTGTAGTAAGGAGGTGGGCAAAGGACCTCACGGTGTTCCAAAAAGAGGTGGGATAAGAGAAGAACCTCAAACTTAGTCTTGAAAGGGTTTGAAAAAGCCAAGTCAAAGGGGTGTTGGAGGCAGTTAGAGTTGTGGTGTAGGGCTGACTTACACCGGCATTTTCCTGCTCGCTGGAGAGTGGCCAAGATATTCCCAGTGCAGGGGATGCATGAAAAGTGCATGTGAGAGTAGATGAGGAATATCAGGCATAAAGAAGGAAGAATTAGAGTGTGATGAATGTGGAAAATAGAAGAGGAATTACATACAGTGTCAGAGGGAAGGTGAAGATACTCAAATCCTAGAGGAGTTAAACTGTCAGACTGGCTTTTAGCAGTGCTCCCTATTCAGTGCCTGTGAGTTTGCAGGCATTTGGTGTTGCAAAGAGGCTGGTAGCTTGGGAAAGCTGGGAGTTGGATACCTGAGAAAGTATGTTTGCCTCGGAGGACTCAAAAAGAAGACATCTGGAACTGAATTGTGGACAGTTTTATCTGAAAGGGTGGTCTGTGGGTAATTTTATGTTTATTGAGTAGTGACTACATCATACCAGTGAGGATATGCGACCAATCTGTGGTAAAGGTAGAGCAGGAAGGGAGGGAGGTGTCTTACAGAACCCCAGTGTCAAGTAGTTCACTGACCACAAAAGAAAGCATCTTGGGGCACCAGAGGCATACAAAGAGATTTTGTGTTTGAGGTTTTTTGGGGTGTGTGCATTGGGTTGGTTTTTTGGGGGTTTTTTTACTGTGCTCTGTCTGAAAGAGTGACTGAATAAATTTAATTACCTTCATCACATGTACTGTCAGGGATATTGCATACTTTACTGATATCAAAATTGGCTAGAAAACAAACTTTTATCTAACACAGTTTGAAGTATTAGACATTCTATTGAAGTATCAGGCATTAGCCATTCTTTATTCTCAGTGTGCTGAACACACCTGGAGGGTATCTCCTCTGATCGGGTGTGTGTGAAACTTTACAAGGGATTTACTCCGGTGTGACCATAGATACTCATTACAGTGTAGTTCCTAGCTAATACAGAAACATCACTTTTCCTAGAACTAATTTGCATGCATCTGCCTCCCACTGGAAGTCCTTTTATGGTCCTGGAGGGTTGTCTGAAGGGGTCTCTGGTGCTCTTATTCACTGACTGCCCCCAGTGTGACAGATGAGCTTGCCTTGAGCTTGTCTTAGGGCATGCGCTGTTGCTTCTTGTTACATGGCTTTGCCACAAAAGCCACTATATTCCTCACTATCTGTTTATCCACTGGTTCCAGCCACATTTAGCATCCTGTGTGTCTGCTTTTGCGTTCTTTTATCTGTTTTGCTGCTTACTCTTAAAACTCTATTTAGCAACCTCGAGGGGAACTGAAAATTTCTATTCTGTGTGTTGTCTGTCATTATGATGAAATCAGTTTCTGGTGAAAAACATCTGCACAGGACCAAATGGCTGGAGTGCACCTGTTTGGTGTATATGTTAGAAGTGGTTTTAAAAGTTAATTTTGAAGAGGATATTGCATGTTTTCAGCATGAAAACGGATGTTTTAATTGAAATCAGTGACAACACTATCAGTCTCTGTGTCTTCAACTTGTACCTGTCTCTGCCTCCATCTGGGGAGTAGGTTGGTGTTAATTTTTTGTTGGAACAGAGTGCACAGAGTATGTGTGTTTTGTCATAGCTGACACAGCTGGCCCATGCTGTCTAAAGCCCTGAAATGCATGTGGTTAGAGAGGTGCTACCATCTCACTGCGGCACACGGGAGGGCTCTCACAGGGAGTGTGTGGTTGCAGCCCAGATGGCATTATTAGCATTTAGAGTAGATCCATCATAAATGTTTGACAGGTGCCCCATTTGGAGTCCCATCTATGAACCATTTGACTTACTCAGTAGCATTGTTTAGCTAGCACGGTTTATTGTCATCTTTAAGCCTAGCCATATATAACATAAAAGTTACTTTGATATTTGGTGTTTCCATGCACCATTCCACCCTCCACATGTCCTAAACCTGGCTGCATTTCAAAAAATAAAGTACTCTTCTGTTCTGGTGTTCTCAGGATATTTTAGGGCTCGTTATGAATATATAGAAACAGCAGGAAATATTTTTTTTCTTTTTTTCCTTGTCTCTTAAGTAGATATCAGTTTGTAAGATTATCATCACATATTTAAAGTACACAGGCAAAGAGTAAGGCCACTAAACTTAGAGCTGAATGATATCAGCTATGCATCATTATATTTAATTATTAATTGTATTTAATCCTACCAAGTAGTAAAGTAAAACTACTGGTTATTTTACTAGGAGCTGTTTCGCTTAACTTCTGCTGGTATTTTGCAAACTTTAAGGATCATTCCAACACAAACCATTTGATTATTCTATTCTGGAAATGCTACTTGATTATTCAAAATGTGGCAGAGAGTGCCAGGCCTGTGCCACATCTTTGCAGCCGGTAACAAGGAGAGGGCGAGTTCTGCAGAAATGTGCAGTTAGTAACGGTGGAGGGACAAAAGTTTGCAGAAAACCATCTCAAAGGTTAATGACATCAATGGAGCAGTTTAAAACTTAACTAAAATAAAGAGAGCATAATGTGGAGTGATTAGAAGATAGCACATGAACGATATACATGAGTAATCAGCACCAAAAAAAAGATCTTTTGCAAATAATTGTGGTCATGTACCTTTGCTCCAGCGCTGGGATACTTTTAGTGATAGCTCTGAGTCTGACTGTGGTGAAACAGCTTTCCAGGGGCAGGTACCTGCTGCCTCTCAGTGCTGTCTATGCACCCAGGCAAACCACCTTGTCTGCTCTGCTCTCTTCTAGCAAGACCTTTCTGTTACTCCAGAGCTAGTTTGAGTATTTCTGTGCTCTTGTAGCCCTGAGTTGTGTAGGTTTAGTCCTGTGTGCCAGCTGCACACAGATCAACAGCTGAAAACAGCTTGATTATGCTTTCACTGATCACTTCAGAGGGATCTTCTTCACCCATCCAATACCCTGCAGTAGACCGTAGACCTGTTTGTATTTTGGTGTCATTACAGGTTCTGCTCCCTATACTTTCTTCTAAGGACAGCAAATCAGACATGGGTGTAGGAAGCAAGGGGAGAAGGTATGTGGAGGAATAGTTTGATGTACAGTACACCCAGTTCATGCTGAGATCAGTACTCTGATTTACTTAATTGGAAACTGAAGGCTGTATTTTTAACATAGAGTAAGAAAATCTGGAAACCTGCCAGAGCAGGCAGCATGCTTCCAATTAAGTGTAGGTCCGGCCACCCACAAAACCATACTTTCTCTCACTTCCACATTGATTCTTGGCCCTCCTTAAGTAACAGATTTGACATAAGCTACTATTTTTCATATTCCAGAGACTGACAAACTGAAGCCTATAGCTGACCTGTGGTAAGCTGTTCCATAGGGAAAGGGCAGGTGCACAGTTAGAGCCCAGCCCTCCACATACAAGGCTGGTGGATAATTTTGTAAATCAGACATCTCAGACTGTGTTCTTTAATGCAGCTGAAACTAGTAGGTGGCAGAAGCAAGATGAGAATTTCAGATACTTGGGATTTTATTTTTTAATTATTATTATTTTATGGAGAATTTTAGTGTAACTCTTTGGCTTTGGGCTTGAACAGAAGTCCTTCCAAATGCAAATTGAAGGTTGCCCTCAGGTAGGGTTGTAGTTTACCATTTGGAAACAGCCTGCTCTTGGAGGCATGAACTTCCACACCCTCCAGTGGTAGAAGTGGAAAGGCTGCTGCAGTAGATGGGTTTTGTGGTATTAAGTCTTCTACAATCAGCAAAAATCAAGTCTTTTTCTCTATACAGAGACAACCACATGCTGTCCCAATTTGTTGCGCTCATAGTGGTATTACTGTAACTCAATTACTGTTTCTTCTGTTACCCCTGTTGCAAAATAAGGAGGGGAAGGACAGAAACACTGAGTGTGGCAGCACAGTGCTGAGTAAATAGTATCTACACCTAATTCCTCTTGTCATTAGATTAATATCTAGACTCCGTAATAAAGCTTTTGTCATTAGATGTACATCCAGTCTGTAAAATTAAGGTATCTTTAAGGAAATGCCTTACTCAAAAACACAGTATGGCTGTTTCTTGGGGAGACAAGACTCCTATTCTCCCCATAGCAATAGTCCAGCAGTCAATCCCAAGTGATACAGCAGGCATGGAAGGAAGCATTCTGCTGCTGAGCTGTGCTGTTCAGCCATTCGTCATCACTGAGGAAGACTTGAGAAGCTGGTGCGAAGTGTAATGTCAGAGCATAACCTTTATCAGCATAATCCAGGGGATTTTTGTGAAAAGCCAAAACAGAGAAACAAAAGTGAAAAGGTTCTGGTTGTGATGCCTTAGGAGGCCAACCTGGAAACAGAGACTAGACAGAAGTAAGGAAATAAAGGTGGATATTTATTCGAAAGGCCTTCAAAGGTACACCTGGGCAGGCCAAAGGCTACACCCAAGATGGACAACAAGTCACGAGTTCTTCACACTGTTACAGGTTTGGTCCATTTGCATATCAGCATCAATTCACCAATTAAACTTTAGCTAATGATGTAACCGCCCCTCAGCTTGCCCCCCTTCTCAATATGTTGGTTTACACATTTTGGGCCTAGGACAGTCTGAGTGTCCTTGGAGAGCAAACCTAGAGAGGTTTGTTTTGTCTATCTTAGCATGAGAGAACAGAGCTAACAGGCCACAAGAAACTTCAGAGTCATACACTAAGCAGTACAGAATTTGAAAAATGTAAGAGTTAAAACCTAAGGCATCAGTTGATTGCCGTGTAGAGGGTCTCACTGAAATGATCCCATAGGTGAAAATTGGTGATGTGAAATATCTTACATGTGCTGTATCTATACCACCACTGTTGTGAAAAGCGGGCTACAGGGCCAGGATCCTTCAGAAACTGCTCTGGTAGTGGTGGAAACAGGTTTTTTCAAAGGATGGGAAACTTATTGCAGTAATAATAGCTGTGAGCAGCCATGAGTAGATTTTAATATCACCTGCCAGAGGGAGAAATGGTGTTAGTAAGACTAATCTTCAGAGCCACACAGTGTAGCATTATTAAGCTCACTCAGAAGAGCTGACACATTCCCTTTGGCAAGCTATAGGGAGTGGCCATGACTGCAAATGTGAGACCCTGCTTCATTCCCTTCCACACGGGCACCTCTGCTCCATTCACATCAGCAGGAGCTCTGTGCAAAGATCAGAGGGAGATTCTGACCTCCATTCTGTGCTTAAGCCAAAGAGTCCTTTAGGCAAAATGATATGTGATCCTGTAGTGCAGTTGGTGCTCTCAGCCTGGAAACTCAGGGTACCAAGACACCATCTATGGCTGAGTAGAGAAAAGAGTCAGACATACTTTTTTCTTAAAAGATGTATAAAAATGAATGCAGACTCAAGATAAATTCCAAAATTTGTAGTTGGAAATATTCCCCTTCTCATTAACAGTCAACAGCTTTATATAGTAATAAGAAAAGACCTGAAAATTCAGTTATCTTTGACATCCTGGGGAAATTAAGTCCACAACAGTTTTCACAAATTTCTATGAGCTTCAGGAGCACTTAGTTTCCCTTTCAGAAAGGAGACGTCCCATCAGGTACATTAGATCAGGTCTCCTCACAGTGGTTTGGGGAAGGACCATCTCCATTGTAGACTTTGGAAGACCAGCATCATCTGCAGTCAGATTTCCACCGTAAGCAAGTTGAACTGTGAGGATTTTGAATGATCTGTAGGACACACCATGGGCTCTTACCAAAGTTACCATGGGCTTTTCTTTTCCCTGGAAATTTAAAAAGAAAGAATCAAGTTGTGACTCATATACCTTCTGTATTCAAACCCAGTGCTTGCGGTTGGTTTTTTGAGGCATCACATTATAGATACCACATTTCTAACTATTTCCTGCATTTGCCTCTTCTGCAGCCAGTAATGAATTTGCTGTGTTATCCAGGAGCTTTCCAGGCCACTTGGCTCCAGAGGAGCTGCTTAAGGTCTTTAATAGCAGTTTTCTTTGACTTCTTATTCACTTTTGATGATCATGAATTTTATTAATTAGAATGATCAACAGGTCACATTAATTGGACAAGTATTAGGTTGGTTGTCTGTAAAATTAAAGACTAGCCCTGCTCTTGCAAGCATGTGAGTATGGGACTAACTTCATGCCTGTGATCTGCTCCATTGGACTCGTTTAAGTGTTTGCAGGTAGCTACTTACCATGTTCTCAGTGTCTTGTATACTGAATTCCCTCTCCTCCTGTTTGACTACATAGAGAAAACTGTTGGTTAGGAGGTTTGTTTTGTTGGTGTTGTTGTTTTGTATGTGTGTATGTATGTTTTTAGGCAAGTAGATTTGTTTTCTTATGTTTGGCAGTTAAAAAATCATCTGGTCATTTCCAACTGCAGCTGACAAAGAAGACGTAATGTATTGGAATATAATTTCTAATGACTAGAAACTGTGTTAGGCATCATTGAAGGAAACTCTTCACTCTTAACATCAGAGTGGCAGATGAGTGCCCTGTAGATCTATTTGTTTTTACAAATGGCTGCTTATAAAGCTCAAGTTCTCTTCCAATCTTGAAAAGAAAGTACAGGAAAATTGAGAGTCAACAAACAAAATTAGTTTAAAATAAATTAGTTTTCATATTTTTAAATATTTTAATAGAATGTACAAAATTGAAAATAATATTCATTTATTTTAAGGCTATATTGACTTTTACTCCATAGTCCTATTTTTTAACTTTTTACATTTAGTTTTTAATGTGTTTTGTATGAAGGAACAATTTAAATACTTTTATGTTTTGATGACTATTACAACTGCAGGTTTTATATAGTTTATGGTTTCTTAACAAACCTGTAACGTCAATTGTTTGCTGGGAATTTTAGAACTGCACACTATCTCATTATGTTTGCTGCTGTTGAAAACTTGCCTTTTCTGCTCCTGCCATAACATTTTGCTGGGGATATATGGAACTAATGCAGTGTGGCCACTTGGTTTTCTGGCTGCCATTCCACTGAGTTTACATTTTAGTAACACAGACTTGCCCTGTAAAAGCTGAAATGTCAAAGTTTTTTTAAAATACAAATATGCACTTTTAAAAAATACAAATTAGCACTGTTTCCTTCTTATTTTAGCAATACTCCAGCCCTATATGATAAACAATTAAGAAGTCTGATGATATGACTATAGATAAAATAAAACCTGAAAATTGCTTCTGAGGCCCCTAAATGTGAACAGTTTCATAACTGGAGATTAAAAAACTCCATCACTTGGATAAATGAGAATGAGTAGTGTCTACATGGAAGTAATGGGAAACAGAGTTGCTGTTACAATACAGGTAAGCAAGGGATTTTGCTAGCTGGCCATGTATAATTGCCTATTTTAATATTCCATCATTGAGTATCTATGTGGCTTGGATATGTTGTTGTGAAATGACCTCAAAAGACACTGATAGTCCAAATGAAATCACATCATTTCCATGAAAGCACATCATGGAAATCACACATGGTTCTTTGTCTGGTTTAGAAGAATTTGTTTCCTGTGTCCGTTTCTGTTGCAGATAGGTTCAGTGCCTGGGCACCAAAATAGGAGGTGGTGGCTGCCGCCCTGAACTGACACTGGTCTCATTCTGCCCCCAAAGTCTGCACACTCAGTTCATCCACATGACCTGTTGAGTGCGTATTTTATTTGGGATGCTATTGCTGTAGAAAAAAGTGCATTATAAAGATTAATTCTGACAGCATGTTGTGTAATAGAACTGCTTTATTTGTGTCTTGAGGATGTTGACCTGAAAGCATGTCAGGGAGCTTTGGATGGCTGCTGTCCACATCGAGGAGAGGATCAGCTGGAACTGCAAGAGGAGGAGGAGAAAGACATAAATCAAGTAAATGATGAAAAAAAGGGAAGAAGGGAAAACTGAGGAGGAAGTGAGGGAGGATATAGAACTTATCATTAAGATAAATAGTAGTAAAAAGAAATGGAGTGAATGGTTTTGAAAGGAATAATTTATTTCCTCTTTTTATTTGAAGTGTTCCTTGCCAGGGCAGGAAAGGAATGGTCACTTGAGACAATGCTTTGTGAATGATGCCCTTGTACACCTTTGTGAAATTTGCCTCCTTCCCTCAATCCGCCACTATATTTTGTGTAGTTGAAATAGTCTCAAGTTTACAGAAAACACTTGCAACTAACCATTTTTCAATTTGGGTTTATTTTCTCCATTGTGAAGGTGTTGTGCTTGTGGGCAAGGATGTTTTTGCCTACAAACACTAGAGACATGGATGCTAAATTATACTGCTCTTGCCATTTATGTAAAGCTTGATGCTCAAATGTAGAATTAAATTTGGGACACTGGACTGTTCAGTTTTGTTCTCAGAGCTACAATGAAAAGGGCGCTCAATTTTCTCGAGACCTTGTGGGAGCTGAGAACATCTGATCCAGGTGTCTTGCCAGCCTCTCTGTTTGCCACTCCCCTGAGAGCTTGGCTTTGCAAAAATACCTGATTTTTCTGCACTGGTGGGCAGGTGCAGCTTCAGAGGTAAGCCCAGTTCGGCTGTTGTGGGCAGAGTAGGGATGCTCAGGCCATGGAGCCGTTCTGCTCATTCTAGCATTGTGTCATCTCCCATCAGGATGAAGACTTGATGGTGGGGTCAGCAGCAGTATTGCACTGTGCTCCGTTTCCTCTCAGACTTCGATTTTTACCTCCTTTTATGTAAAATAACGGTGCTTTACAACACGTTTCTCTTTCTTTTGTCACAGAGCAACTGCAACCATGCAGATTCCCTTCTCTCCTTCGAGGGCTATTTACAGCTTCTGTCATCGCAGGTGGAAAACATGCTAGAGGTAAATGAGAAAATACAGGTATTGCAAACAGACTGGAATACAGTCTGCAATTACTGGGTAATGACTTACTCTGTTTTATCAAATAACCAGTCTTCCCCACCCACTCTGGCAATATATTAGCAAATCAATGTAGTAAAACTTACCTGAAGATGCTACAGGTAAGATCCACCTTTTACAGTAGCTCTCATTGGCTCTACTTGAGAAATTTTCCCCAGCAACTTGTCTGGTGTAAGAGCTGTGTCTTTACTGTGATCTGGTGATCAAAGTTGGATGGAGCCACTGGACAACTCAATTAGTTCAACTAATAGCTGCCTTTCTGAAACCTAATGCCAGTTTGTATTTATGCAGCAGCTGTGTTTCTCTAGAGCAACACTGATTTATTACACAGTAGCAGCTACTGAGCATTTGTGGTGAAAGATTACAGTTGTCATAAATATTGGGTCAAGCGCTTACAAGGTTACTACTCTAAAGAAGAACAGATCCATCTTCCCTGCAAATCAGGTCAGTCAGCATTAGCAGTAAACCCATTTAGTGTTTTGGTTTTTTGGGTTTTTTTAAAATCTTGGGGCACTCTGATACTATATTTTACTTTCTGTGTGCCCGTCTTCACAAAAAACAGTTATTACCTTAATTGCAGCCTCCCTCTTCTCCCACAGCTCATAGCTGCAACCATTGACCAGGAAGCTACTCCCTACATTCCTTTTCTGCAATACTTCAAGGGCATCTTACATACACTTCCCATCATAGGATCCTCTGCCAGGGTCGTTAGTGTTTTCCGTATAAGTTCATGCTTATCTAGTTTTGGGAATCTCTAGGTGGGATAGTACCTTCTAGGCCATAAATTAGCCTCCTCTTCTGCACAGCTCTGGAAATGGATTGCACACTAACAAGATGTAGAAGTTCATCAGTTTAATTTTCTCCATTCTTCTCATAATTTGAAAGGAATTTGGCTGTAGCCTTTATGCAGCTATTACAAAACACAGTTGCATATTTTATTTAATATTATTAATGCACTGCCATCTTGTGACAGTCTATCTGTTGAATATGGATTGACTGTTTCTTCCAAGTATCAACTCTTTACAGTGAGTGGGATTTTTTAATAGCTGACCTGCTAAGAATCATTCTTTTTAAGGGATTAGTGGAAAATAGCTTCTCTATCTCACAGACTGCAGGTGGTCTAGTACAAGGTAACTCCCTAGGAGAAATAAGGCAAGACCTTCTTCTGTTACCTGAGCTCCCAGTAAGCATAATAGAGAACTTCAGATGTCCTGTTCCTTAGGTTCATCATTCCTTCCCTGTGGAAAGTGCTTTTTACATAGTCTGTTCACTGAATGCAATCAGAAAGTCCTTTCCTGAGACACAGTGAGGACACTCAAGTATGGAGGAATCCCATACACTTCTTACTTGATGTATTTATATTCTCAAGTACTTTGTATCCATCTGTTTTAAGACAACCCTGCTTATCAGCAAGCACCTGACATCATCTTGGACAGTGGCTTTGTGCTTCTAAGACCCAGCATCTATAACTCAGGTCCACAAAAGGTGGGCCTTAGTCCTACTGCAGCATTACCAGTCCAGTTTATTGTTTGGACATCAGGGCTGAGAGATCACAGATCAGCTTTGGCTTTGTAAAAACCTCCTGAGTAGTAATTTAAAGTCAAGACATTCACAAAACATGTGATTTGGTGGGGGGGATGTTACCTCCAAACTGATAAGTAAAGGAGTTCAGCTGAGTTTCGGATGCAGTAGACCTCAGCTAAGTGGAACTAAACCAAATGTGGTACCTCACAGCCCCAAAAACTTGATAAATTGTGAAATAAGCAGTGAGACTGTGACAGCACAGTCTTAATGTTCCTGTCTTCCACTCTTCTTTTCGTCACCAGTGTCCTCATTGGTTAACTTCTGCAGATAAGCTGTTTATCTTCTCTAAAAAGTTCATTTTCTTTAGCACCTTGAACCAGCTCACCCTTGAATCATCAGTACCACTACCAGGGAAGGGTCATGACCCCTCCTCCTAGAAGGACCTTTTTCTTAGACCAGATCAGACATAACACCTGTGTACAAACTATGGCCTGTGGTAACAGTCTCATTTTTACCTCTCAACCCTCATCAGTCCCACACTGTCCTTTGTAAGTCCTTCTCCCATTCCTTCAGTCCCTTTCTTCTGCACCCTTCCTGCTTCCTTTTGCCATATGCCAATACAGATTGTCCTTTGTACAGATGGGAAACTAGCATTCCAAATAGCTAAGAGTTTAACATACAAAAGTTTGGCTTTAATAGAATCAAATAGTGGAATATTAAAAAACAAATTGATTGTGACTGTGTAGGTGAGAGATGTAGAAGCATTCATTTTATGAAAGATTCCATTTTTCCCCCCCTTCATCTTTTAGATGAGCTTACTGGAAGATCCACAAGTTGCTACTTCTACTGGAGGTCAAGACCCATCGTCCTCACACCACAATATAAATTTGACCCAGCCATTTCACAACAGTTTGGGTCCTCCTGATGCCACGCCACTAACAGACTACCCCACTCAATTAAATTCAAAACCAAGACACTTACAAAGGCAAGAGTTTTTTCCTCAATCAGGCTCTGATACCACAAATCCAGAATCACTGTTTCATGGGTCAAATTTGACAGGGCTGTTTTCAGCTGCTGACCTTAGAAATCTAACAGCCTATGATGATAATTTTGATGAAATTAAACTCATGTCCTTGGCTCTGGAGGAAGGCTTTAGTCCTGTAGAAGTTTCTCAGATCTTTGAAGAGCCTGGCTCAGATTCAGGACTACCTTTAAATTCAAATCACAGCACCACCTCTTACTCAGGCTGCCGCGAAGACACTGTTGGGTACAGCAGTAGTGTTAAATTTGCTCCTTCACACGGCTTAGGAGCTATTGGTGGCCACTGCCAAGAAAACACTAAACGCAGCCATGTGGAATATCCAGGTGATGCAGTGTGTTCTACAGAAGCCACGCTTCGGCAGTTTCTTCATAATCACACTTACAATCAGCTGCCAAGTCAGGCAGAATCCACTCCAGAGCATCATCAACAGATGTGGATGAAGAAATCAAATGAAGTAAAGGATAGGTGCCATAATTCTACTGCTACAAAGCGGAACCGAGATGAATGTTGTGCAAAAGCTCTGAGAATACCGTTTTCAGTCGATGAAATTGTGAGCATGTCCGTCGACTCTTTCAACACCATGCTAGCAAAGAACCAGCTGACAGAAACTCAGGTATCACTTCTACGTGACATCAGACGAAGAGGAAAAAACAAGGTAGCTGCCCAAAAATGTCGTAAACGCAAACTGAATGCAATTCTTAACTTGGAAGAAGATGTGTGTAATCTCCAAACACAAAAGGAGAGCCTTAAAAAGGAGCACTCCCAGTGTAGCAAATCAATCAACCAGATAAAGCAAAAATTAAATAACTTGTACCATGACATTTTCAGTAGACTGAGGGATGACCAGGGCAGACCTGTTAACCCACACCAATATGTCATTCATTGCAGTAGCAATGGTAGTGTTTTCGTAATACCCAAGCACCTGGCCAAATCTGAACAGAAACAAGATAACAGAAAAGAGCAGAAACAAAAGTAAAATGACTGAAGATCACCTAAATCACCTTTATTTTGCCTGAAAGCATGATAAGAATACTTGTGTGAGGACTAAAGGTTAGTGATTACAGCAGTTCAAACAGAAACAACTACACTTGAGGACAAACACTCTATGTTCAAGGGTGTGCCAAACCCAGCTGTGATCTGTTAGAAAGTCTGTGAGCTGAGGCTTCTGGATGAGGAGATCTGTTTGGTTTTAGTTACAATTAAAGGAGCTAGACCATCAGTGTAGTGTAGTTTTACAGACTTATGTTAAAACTGCAATGTAGTTACTGGTAATGGGGGCAGAGCGGAGAACATCAGTGAGGGGCAAGTCAACTTTAGATCAATGTTACACATGCAAGAAAAATGTTTTAGTCTTGCATACTTGACTCTCCATACAAAAAATGAACTTGTTTTATTCTTTAGCACTGAAAGAAAAATTAGAGGTCTAGTGCATCTTCAGCTTAAATTCACTGTGGATTTACATAGTCTCAAGAGATAACTGCATGCTTTGCATTTATTCAGAATGGCTCTGATTTTCCTAGTTTTCCTTTGAGGAGAGCAGCCTGGGAGGGTACTGCATTTTTCCTCACTACTTTCACCATCATAACTCCAAGCAAAGATAATCTGCCACTTAATTTTACAACTCATACAGTCATTCTGCAAATAGATGCTGAAAAATATCTATTGGCTGAAAATGGCTGAAAAAGTGTCTGATTCAGTAGTCTTACCTTTATCCTCTGCAACTGAATCATTCTCAACTTTCTTCCATGAAAATGACCAATGGTGAATGAGTTCCTGTTCTGTTTCCTAGTGACTGTGATACATTCACTTGTGTACCTTCCCTTTTCCTCCCATTTTGATACCTTCTTCAAAAAGTACTTGAGTTTTTCTCTTTGGCTTTTTTAACTGGTGTTTTTAAGTGTCTTTAATATTCCAGATTTAATTTTTAAAAATACATATTTTACCTAATCTTTAAATTAAATTGAATCAAATCACTATTTATCTATACTTGTAACTATGAGGTTACACTCTGATGGTGTTCCAAATGAAGAGGTTTTGGGTTTGACATTTATTTGTGCTATTAAAAAGGAGAAGTGGTATTCACTGGTGAACGTACAACATCCTATCCTTTACTGTTTTACAGCCTGAAAAAGGTCAGCACAAGAGATGGCCTAAAAGGCCTGTAATGAATGAAAAGGAAGGAATGTCAAGGTATATTGTTATGAAAATCACTACTAATATTAATGTCTAGATAACAACAAATATTTCTTGTTTTATAACTAAAACACATAAAACCAGTATTAAAGAAGTTCTCATTGATCGTGGCATGATGATAATGGATCAAATTTACATTCAGGTATGTTAAAAAATCACTTGTACCAAACACGTAAGAACTACACATACCAGCATTACAAGCTTAAGTGCCAAATTATAGCTGCTGAAGAAACAAACTGCCACTAGCATGTAAATCACATTGGCTGCTTGCACTTAGCTGTAACAAAACTGATACTATCAAGTAGCATTTTCTAAAAGGGGAGCACTAAGATGGTGTCAGCTGCACTGAATTATCAATAATGAAATCAGCCTGTTTGAACAATTTGCTCAGCATTTTCTATTAAAAGATTTCTTTAAATAAATGTGTTTATGTGTTCTTTATGGGTTTCACCATAGCCTCAAACTGGTAAGTGTAAATTCATAGCAGAAAGTCTGATTACTGAGGCCATGCAATTTCTTGCTGTTGGTTAAGCATCAGTGTGAGACAGATCTATCCTAACTGGTATTCACATGGGATTTGTCTTCTAGCTGGACCACAAACTTCAGCTAAAACATGCAGCAGGTATCAGATACATATGATGACTTGTGAACTTTATTACTTGCAGAGGAAAAAAAGTACATATTCAAGTCAGTGTGATTGTAATCAATTAAATGACATAGTAAACGTTTTTAAAGTCCATGCACTTACCCTTTGCAGCACCAGGTCTTTAAACCTCCTTCACTGCCCACGTGCATAAATTCTGATGATACTAGACTAGGATAATAACTGAGAAATCCAGAAAGCCAAGCATTTCTGCTTTAGGGCCTCATGTGGGGAGGACAAAAAAAAAAAGTAAAGCCTTAATTTTTTGGTCCCCACTCCTTCAGTAGCACTGGCAGGTGAGCTCTATGGATTTTTGTAATGCCAGCTGCTAATGGAGTATGGCATATACCCAGTTGGGAAACAGCTACACTGTTAAATTTTGGCACATGCCAAAAATAAAGCATACTCTAACCCTTTCAGAACACAATTCTAATGGAAAGCAGCTTACTCCAATTGATCCATTTAAGACCCAACTCCATTATGTGTGAAGTTGAAGATTGTAAAGGATTATGAACTGCCCTCAGCTAATTCAACTGTCATTATTATTCAGTAACTGTATTTCTTTAGCAAGTTGATGTACTAACCTCAATTCCTCAGAACCCAATAAGCAACTCTATCCCTGCAAAAGCCTTTTAACTGAAATACTAATTTTGGGTGGACTGCAGCAGTACTGATGATACAACAAGCATTAGGTCTGCCTGTACATTTTTTCAAACCATCAGCCCCCAGGACAAAACACTAGGTAGAATTCAGACCAATGTCCTGTTTTTAGTTGGAGTAGACTCTCATATTCACCTAAAAGCTCTTGAAGTGCCTTCCCTTTCTGCAACTGGCACGTATTTAAACAAAAATAACAAACAAAGAAAAGGCAAATAAAAAATCCACAAACATTGCCTGGTCTTGGCTATCCCCTTATACTTTCATGTCCTTAAATGATGTGTGCAATTGGGCCAGACAGCCTGAAGCTTTTAATACACTTCATGTACTGGCCTTAGTCTGTATCTGCAACCTCTATACAAAAATTGAGACACTGTAGCATTGAGCTTTTCAGGTAAACAGGACTGATCACAGAAAGTTGTTACTGAAATGGTTGTAAAATGTGAGTAACACCTGACTGAAGTCTGTCTGGGTGTCACTGACAGATCAAGATTTTCACAAAAACAAAATCCCAAGTGTTCAAACCAGGAATTTCATTGTGTGAGAAGACACAATGTGGTATCAAACCTACTCTGGAGCCAGGTAAGACAAAACCATTATGGCTGTGTCCTATCTTACCACTACTATGTTGAAACACAAGTCTCTGAAGTTCGAATGAAAACATTTTAAAAATACAGCTAGGAGACCACAAAGCTGATGATTGTAAACATAGCTGTAGACAACAGCAGCAAAAACCAGAAATATCAAAGTGGGAATGTTCATTAAAATACTGTTCCCATGGTAAAGCTATGTTGTCGTCCATAACACTTCAGTGGTCTATGTATTTTTATGTTAAATAAGATGTTACCTGCAAGAGGTTAGGAAGTCAGATTAAGTATGAAGGAAAAACACTGGGTGGTGAGGACATCACCATGCACACATACTACCCTTCTCATTACTGATGGCAGCAACATGCACTACGGAGCATTACCTGCTGGCCGCTCTTAGATCCACACCTGTTCTGGAGAAACATCCACCAGCAACAAATGCAAGCCAAGTACTTGATTAAACTGCAACACCCATAGGATGGTATTTGAAATGTAAGGCTGAACAATCTCAGAGACATCCTGTGAACAAGCCCTCCCAGAATAGACACAGCACTCTGCTGAAACACTAGACACTCTGAATGACCACTGCAGCACTGCACTGAAGTGCAGCTTTAAATTCGTGTTTTAGGTTTTATTCAATAGATTTGGCTTTTTTGAGCACCAAATTTTACAAGCTAAGGCTATACCTGCTCAAGAGCTTACAATCTAGTTTGAGATGGGGGAACCAGAAGAACAAACTTCAATGACAAAATAAAGGACAAAGCAACTTTATGAGTATCAACTTCTCAATCTTTGTCCCTAAACACACACATTTGTTCATTCTCTGGGAGCCAGTACAGTTCTAACAAGAATCTTGAGGACAGAAGTGGCAGAGACCTATAAATGAGGCAACAGGACACTCAGCACCATGGTGTAGTGAAAAACTGTTTATTAAGTAAACCAAATAGAGATGGCAGATGTAACCATGTGAGGTCTTATTACTGTAGTGTACCTCATAAAGTAGTGCAACTTGACACCTGCTGCACAGCTACTAGAACTCCATGTCAGCCACCCATTTTCATACAAGAATGCCCCAAAATGAAGTAAA
>VXBT01004764.1:1132442-1148151 GCA_013400235.1 Oriolus oriolus
TTAAGAGTGCTGCTAACAGGAATTTTCTAGGACTTTCCCCCAGTCACCCTTTCTCATACAGTGAAGCAGCACAGGTCACACAACCTAGTTTGTACCTACAAGGTCCCCAAACACTGTTGATCTAGTATGTTCATAGCAATCTGTCAGGCAAGTCACACAGCTATTTATACACTGTGAATTTTACTGCTGATAAACAAACCAGTTCTTGCTCCATTAACTGGAGTAACTCCTGACAAAATTTCTGTGCAACACAAACCAACAGCAGCTGCAAAGCAAGAACACGACTGTTAAAAGGGACAGTGCTTCTGGCAAAATGGATCATTGTTACCCAGGCAAACCCTTCCATGTAACACTCCTATGCATTCCTAGATACACTGAAGAGAAACAGCCATCTCCCTTAGCTGGAAAGGAAGCGACAGCGCTACTATGGGGTTTCAACTTGCATCACACTTTGCTTCAAAACCAAACTGAAACAACTAAACCTACAGGGAATGTACAGCCCCATGATGTTCCGAGCAAATTATCCTCTACCAATGAAGTCAAGCTGCCAAAACAAACTCAGCTGACAACTGTTTGAAAATTCAGATCCATTTCTGGGGCTTGAGTTTTCTTCCCCAGAAGTGATACAATTTCATCGCCAAGGTATTATGTACATTCACCATCACACTAAAAGAATACAGTCTTCTTTCCCACACATAACAAAGTTCAAGGCGTGTCCATTTTACAGTATTAAAAGCAATTGTTTGCCTTTTTCTAAATGCTTTTCAGCACCTGCAGCTCAACAGAAGTGAATAAAATTCAACTTTCATTATAAATAACACAAATTCTTGAGTGGCCAGAACCCTACTACTGACCTCTTTTCACCATCACGTTATAGATACAAGTCATACACTCCATTTTTGGGTTTTCTTTGGCTCACATACCAGTTATCAACAAGTTATGTTGTTTTTCCTTCTTCCCTCAGTTTGCTGCACAGAAGTGTTTGCTAGGGGAAACGTGGACCTAGTACAGACAACCTGATCCTCAGCTGTTAGTACTTACAAATACTATGTTACACTTACTTGGAAAACAAAGTCTGTTAGTGACAAAACACAACTTGATATAAAGTAAGAATACACTGTCTACAAATTGGTGACCAGTAAGTGACCACACAATACTGTTTTTATTTGAAGTTGCTAACTTCCAGTATGAGGCTGACTCAAAACTGTGACTTCTCTCACCACATTCATTGGTGAACATTGTGACTGTCACTTGCTTAACTCTTAAGACCATACCAAGAGAAAAGTCTTTAAAGTTCAACAGTAGAACATAAAGGAAACTTAAATACACCAGGTTTTCAAGACCTTAAATATCCAGTAACTTCATTCTTGCACAGTGCTGCCCCCTTATACACTCCCTTCCCCCACTGCCAACTGATCAAAATGAGAACATCCTTTTAATGCAAAATACACTTAATTCAAGTAAACTTTAAACCTTGTTGCAAAACTACTGAAGTAGTATCTCAAAAAGAAAAATAATTACTGCCCTTTGAAGTGGTTTTGTTTTTTTTAAATGGTGTATGAATGTGGACTTGGCAACTGAAAGAAAAAACTTCCATCAACTACATCTAAGTTACAGGAAAGAAGGCAAATTCCTTATGATCTGGTCATTCTGTTGGAAAGAAGAAAGTAAAGCAGGTTTGTGTGTCTTCATTTTCTGCTTCCGTTGCAGCCCACCGGTTACCTATGCAAATACTTCAAAATTTAACTTAAGAAACAGAAAAAAATTGTATGTGAATCCTTAAACAGTATTATAAAGGTTAAAGACATGATGATTCTGCCAAAGTATATAAATTTCAAGTTTTGAATAGAACATGTATGAAGATAAGTGGTTAAAACAGTGTAACGTCAAGATACCTTCCCTTAAATACACTTCCCAACTGAAGCTTTCCCAAGCTCACACTTGGTGTTTTAGTGTTTTTGTTTGGTTTGGGATTTTTGTTTTGGTGATTTTTTCCACCCCCAGATGCAGCTATCGGTAATACAGTTTTGTACAGCAGGAACTCTGCATTTCAGTCATTCTTTCTTCACACTAAAAGCTCTTTTAGAGATGAAAAGGATAAAGCTCTTGTCCTATTGCAATCTGACAAACTGACTTAGGTCAATTAGTTTCATTAACAGGAAAGTATGAAATATAAAACACAGCCAAAAAAAGCTACTTTTAAACACTTGTGTCCAACAGCAAAGACATTAGCACTTTAAATTTGCAGCACTGTTTCTCCCAACAGAGAACAGATGCCTATGGTCAGAGAAACAAGTTCCATGAACACACTTGTCAAATTGATTTTGTTTCAAATTCACCTCAAAATGGAATGTTTCAAATCATGAAAGGGTCTAAACATAAACATTATTTAATGTTAAATACACACTAAGTTTTTATTAAGCATTACACTAGAACTACTTTGGTATAAAAATACTTTATTTTAAGCTATGAAAGTTATAAATATATGTAGTTAAACTTTCTACTCACAGAATGTTTGCTATTTTAACATTAGTGATTTGTTTCTCCTAACGAATCTGAATTTTATTCGAAAGGTTTACAAGACATTATTACTATAATTTTAAAAACCCATCATTACAGGGAGCTGTACTAATTGTGATGTTTTATCAGTATTCATTTAACCTCTAGATTTTTAATGAAGGCAGCAAAAACAACTATTTTCTGATGATACAGAATTTCTTATTTCTTGAAGCGTTTCTGTGGTTGACCACTTCTTCATTAGTTACCTGCAGCATGGCACCTTCCTGCCAAAGAAAAAAAAAGTGTATCTGAAGATGTTTATCACATATGTCTAAACCAAATTACCAATAGGGGAACTTCAGCCATTTTAAAAAAAAAAAGTATAAGCAGTTCACTGGTGTGTCTAACACAAAAGGAACAGGACTTTTGTTAGCTGAGTCCACGTTCTTCAATGGGTAGCCTTTTAAAGGCAATGAACTTTGAAATTAAGGCATTTTTGGTTGCCTTTTTTTTTGGTAGGTTTTGTTGATTTTTATTTAAAAACCAAATCTAGTAGAGTATGCCACCCTTACTCTGAATAACTCATTCATTACTTGATAAATTTCCATTAATTTGAGGTGCAAACATTCAATGCAGTGAGAGTAAGGCTGACGAAATTTGGCACTAAGGTTTGTTAGCTGCAAGAACTATAAAAAATGGTGGAAACCTCAACATTCTAGCCAAATTCCAATTTACATAAATACATTGTACACTTATGAAATACCACCTGCAGTTTGATTTGAAGTTTTCACTTCCCCTCCTAAAGAACTGCTTATGCAGTTGTTAAAAGAATGGACGACACATTCCTTCACAGAGGCAGATGTATTCTGTGGTGCAATTTTTCCTTACACGTAAACAGTCTAGTTACTTGGGAACCTTCAGGATGAAATGTGTTATATAAAATAGATTACAGCAGACAAGACACATAACAACATAGTTCATTTTCAACAGCACAGAACTACCTTCATTGCATTACCTTGCAACCACCATAATGCATAGACTCCCAAGAAAAAAGAAAATGTTGCAGGATGCAAAAATAAAGTTGTATGATTTAATTAACTTGTGACCTACCATTTTAACTACCAACACCAGGGATGGAACCCTTGCAAAGCTTTACTAATGGACACTTGCAGGTCTCATTTGTTCAACTGTAGCAGTGTACAGTGGCAGCAGTCTATGCTTGTCCAGGGTTCATATCATAGCTAGATTCCAGTAGGAAAAAAATATGTTAAGTAGCTGAAATTAACAGATTTTTTTTGTAAAAAATTTAATAATACAAGAAAACAGGATTCACAAGTTTCTTTTCAATTTGTAATCGTTAATTCATTGCTATGTTAAACTACATAATGATAATCGCTATACTGAAAGAATACTGTCATACATTATTAGTTTCTTGGTTTTGAAACATTAAGAAAGGAAAAGTAAATAAGATCTTACCTAAAGAAGTTTAACTGAAGCTTAGAACTATTTTGCTCTACACCCTCAGCCTTCGTTGCCATCCTTATAAACAATCTACCGTAGTTAAAGCTTTGCAGAGATACAGCGCAGCTTTTTAAGACTGGCTGAACTTTTAGTGACGTTTTCAAGAGTTCTCTTGTACTAGACCTGCGTCCCTGGAAGAGTACCTTGCTGGGGGTATTTCCTTTCCTTGCCATTGAAGAAGCAGCATCTAAAAAATCTAAAAAGGTGTTTCTCCTTGCAGAGATACCCCTTAAGTTACCTAGATATTTTAAACCTGGTAATTTACAGACAACATACTTTTTCTCACCAGCATTAAATTTTACACGTACAACAATAGCTTTGTATTATTTGTGGGACCTTATACTACCCACTCCTTGCCTTATTTTACAGTATTAAAAAAAAAATCTAAAATTACACAATATTTCCTTTAGAATTATTTTATTAAAATCATAAATGTACAACAGCTTCTTAACTCTACACACGCACTTAAATTTTTAAAAGGAAAACGTTATGTCTTATTACACCATGATCCTGGCTAAAAGCTTTTCAAAACTTTGAGAAAAATCTTAAAAAAGGTTTCACATGTCACCTGAAACTTACAAATTTAACATTATCAAAGGAATGCTTCTACACTTACAAAGACCACTAGAAAGAAACAACAATTAAAAAGCTAAGAAACTGTCTCAAAGGCATTTTTACAATCCTTCCTCCACAGTAAGGTAATGTTATTAAATAATCCAAATCCATTCACAAAATGGCTCTCTGCATCTGCTCTGGTGTCTTCTGCCATATCACTGCATATTTATGCATGACTGAGATAAGTGTTTCCTTAACATTGTTATTTCGATAACCTGAAGCTGTTCTGTTACCTCTGGGCTCTCATCCTCTCCTATTTATACAGTGAAGCCTGTTTCAACAGAAGTAAAGAGTAAAAAAATAGGTTATGAAATTATTCATCTAACCATTTTTTAAAGGAAAGATAATATCCTAAAAAGCTTTTAACTCCTGCAGCTACTCTCAAGAATCACTGCAATTTTAACACTTATAAACATACTTACCCATGGCATGCTTGAAGAAACTCAGTAACGGCTCCTCCCTCCATATCCACCACTTCCTCCACTGCCCCCTGGACCATAGTTTCCTGCAATTGCAGAACAAGAAACAGAACGGTCCCATCAGTACACTTTTTTAATCTAGGAATGTGTTTGACTGGAACAGTCAATCAAAGCTTGACTGAATGAAGAGTAAAATCTGCTTTACTTCCAGTGACACCATACACAACAAAGACTTCTAATATTTCACTGTCTTCCTCTAAATAACTTCCAAAGAGTGCCACAGGAAGCAACTACATGCTGAAATCTTAGAAAATTCAGCAGTGTCACATGTAATCGGATGCACTGTGCTGTCTTGATCCTGTGAGGGCTGACTTCGTTTGCATGCTAAACCTTACAAGAAAAGGCTTCATGTTTCAGTTTCCATTTCTCAAGCTCTATACTCCATATTAAGTAACATTTAGACAACAAAAAGCAGGAAGCATCAGAAATAAAAGGACACAAAAGGAGGATAAAAAGAAATCACAGCAAATATGCTGGAGATAAGTAACTAAACTCTCCACAAATAGTGTGAGCTGACAGCAAAGAATATGAAATAAAATCTTTGAACTTGAAATTGCAAAACTGTGGGAAAAGTTAGTATATTTTATCTGTTTAAAAATAATAAATATTCTTTTCCCTGAGACAAGCTTTACAATCTCAAGATGAGACACGGAATCCAACTTGCAGAAAGAACGCAGGCACCGCAGTCCCTCTATTGCAGAAGATACCCAATTTCTACCATATCTATCTTGGAATCATACAGAATGACCTGGGTTGGAAGGGACCTTTCAAGGCCATCTAGTTCCAACCCCTCTGCCATGGGCAGGGATATCTTTCACTAAACCAGGATGCTTAAAGCCCCATCTAACCCTGCCTTGAACACTGCCAGGGATGGGGCACTCATACCACTCACACTGAGCAACCTGTTCCAGTGCCTCACCACCCTCACAGTAAAGTTTTTCCTAGTATCTGATCTTAGTCTACCATGTTTTCAGTTTAAAACAGTTACCCCATGTCTTATCTTCTATTTCCCCAAAGATCTAGAAGCCCACCCACTCCGGCTACAAGGAAAAGTCAGGACAAATACAATACCTCCACCATATGGTCCCCCCATGTTCCTGCTACCACCAAAATTTCCACTCTTCATCGGACCATAATTTGAAGGTTGTTGGTTGTAGTTGCCAAAATCATTATAGTTTCCACTTCCATAATTGCCTGTATTATCAATACAAAAGTGGAAATACCTAGATGAGCTAAAATGGATACAACACTCAAAGCTATCTCATTATAAAAATTCTAAAGAAAGTACAAAATCACATACGTATTCTAGCACTGCATGCACCAAACAGTGTTTTCATTCTATTTCCTACTACTTGAAAAACAACAGCTTCCTTAGGCAACATTTACAAACACCCCTCCCCCCAGCCTCAAATGACTTGCAGTAATTTATAACAGAAACGCTTGAACATTTTAAGCCTAAATGTTACCTCCTCCATAGTTGTCATAACCACCTCCATAGCCCCCACCCTGGTTGCCATATCCAGGTCCTCCTCCACCGTAACCTCCTCTTCCTCCTCCGTAACCAGGACTGCCACCAAAGTTGCCACCTGTGACAACATAATCCTTTTAAATGAACTTTTCAATATAGAGGGCACTCAAATGATACACAAACAAAGGATATGTTTCTGTTTAGAACAAAGAAGAAGGAAAAGGTAGTCTTGTAAAGAAATTTCTATGAACAGTATTTTTTAAAGCACACACCAACTCCCACCCTAACTGAACTGTGACCAAACCCCACCAGACAGATGCCTGAAGACCTCAAGTGAAAGGCTTAATTAAAATCTTCATTTTTCAGGAAATCTAAGACTCACTCCTATCTTGAAGAAAAGAATGGTTGTCCAAGAAACAACAATACAATTTGCAATACGGAAGTCTGAAATAAGCCAAGAACCATGTAAGCTTCTTAAAGCCAAGAAAATGGCTCAGGTAATTAATATAAATGCTAGACATACAGATATAAATATGGCAGTGTTTCTTAATGAGAGAAAAATATATCACCACCACAACAGCAAACTCACCTCCAGGTCCTCCACCATATCCATTATATCCATCACCAAATCCACGGCCACTTCCATATCCATCTATCGGGAGAAAAAAAACCCAAAGGATTTCAATTTACCTGTAGCAAATTAGTCAAATTCTCAAACCCTTATGACCCTAAGAACCACATCTCAGAAATTATCAATTAAGGACATATACAATTAACTTCTGACAAATAGAAGCGAAATATCCAATCATCGCTCTACATTTTTTATATTCTTGCATTTGTACGCTACCCAGTTTTTAAAGGTCGGGCAAGTGCTGCATAGAATCAGAGCAATCAGACATTCTTAGCAAATAATTAAGTTTAGGTTACTTTTGGCTTTCAGTAAAAGCTAAAAAAACCAAACAACCAAAAAAAACACAACCAAAACAAAAAAATCCACAAAACACAACTTCATTTGCAAATTACTTTTCCCAAAAATTCTCTCAACTGCTACAGCTGCATTTAAATTAAACAGCACTAGAGCATACAAAGTTATCCAGAACCAGAACAACAGTATTAATAAGGTAAAAAAGGTAAATGCTACAAACATGCCTGTCTTACCGGCTCCCCCTCTGAAATTGCTGCCAGGTCCTGGGCCGAAGTTGCCACCACCTCCACGAGCATCACCAAAACCGAAGTTCCCTGTAACAGTTTAACATTTATAAGTAGTGAGATTGTGGAAAGTGAACATAAAATTCAACCACAAACCATTAACCATTACTTGCAATTACCTCCTCTCCCACTCCTGGAGTTTTGAACCTCCTGCATTTCCTGTCTAGAGAGAGCTTTCCTTACTTCTGCGTTATGGCCATTGATGGTGTGGTACTTCTGCACTGTAACCATACAAAATAAGAGGCTATCAGCATTTAACTGGCAACAAGTCAAGAGTAGCAGATTTCCAATCCATACAAATTCTGAATAATATAGAAGAACACAAAACACCATATGATTTTTAAACAAAGATGACAGTACTTATTTGAAATACATGTTCCCACCCAATTCAGCAAACTATGACGTAGCAAATATACAGGCAGATAACGAATCCCAGTATCTCTAAGTTTTGCTTTACACAACCACCAAGGCTGCAACAAATACTATCAAAAGAAAGAGTGAAATTACTTACATACAATTTTATCCACAGGATCATGGTCATCAAATGTAACAAATCCAAACCCTCTCTTTTTACCAGACTGTCTGTCAGTAATGATTTCAATAGTGTCGATTTTTCCATATTCCTCAAAGTAGTCACGAAGGTGGTGCTCTTCAGTGTCCTCTTTAATACCACCAACAAATAGTTTTTTCACAGTAACATGAGCACCAGGTTTTCCAGATTCCTGTTAAAAGAACTCTTTAAATTAGCACAAAGAGAAACAATTTCGCAAAGCACTATTTTGCCAGGATTTCAGGAGTAGAATTCAAATAAACTAAGATTTTTCAAGCACTGAGGTACAGCTCTTTTATGAGGCATGACATTGCAAGCTTGTTTAAGGGGGCCTTCTGGGAGGGAAGTAACACAGGGTTACTGGAGGTTTTTCATCCCCTCTTTATGTCAAAGCCTTAAAAGCACTGAAAAAGATATAAATCAACTGAAAGAAACACACGTATGCAGTAACTGAAGTTAGAGCATGATTCTTGTAATTGTTTAAACTAACAATTATCAGCTTCTTCTGCCCAATTCTCCAACAGCAGTGAACCCACATTCCACTTGTATCAAGGTCCTTCAACCTCAGCAAATTCACAACTCTGCATTTTAACCCCCTTTAACAGTATGCACACATGCTGCTATAATTACCTTTTTGGAAATGCTAATCAACTCAGCATTCTGCAGAGAACGGAAAGAAAATTGGGATAGCTAACAGGGGTACCAGTGATTACAATTTCCATTTCCCCAAACCTTTGGGACAGCAGCTCATTCAATTCCACTTGATCAGTCCAAATATATTAAACACCTTGGTCCAACCTTAATCTGGTAAACCTCACAGACCTCCCACGGGGTGAACAGAACTTGTCTTATAATCCACACTTGCTCCTCAAGTACCTCTGTGCCACAGTAACTTGGCTTACAGGTTCTCCTTGTTCCTGTATACATACCCCTAATTTGTACCTTGAAGTTGAAATCAAGTATGCCTAGGGCTAAAACCAGCACAAGTCCACAGATGATTTTGGACATCACCACTGGAAAAAAAGTTTCCCCACTATATTCTCTGTTTTTTATATACTTTTTAGAAAATACCCCCAGAAGATTTTGGAATAGTCAAAAAGACTGACCAGAGTTTATTAATTTGAGGCTTAGTAACAGAAACTATTCCAGAGAAAACTTACTTTGGAATTTGCATAATTACAGGTATTCAACATGTTTTCTACAACACTGTTTTCAGACCCCAGGTGTGTCCCCTGCAGTCATGATTCCACAACCAGAGTAACCTAGTAATTCACTGTAATAATAAACATTTATGTAAGAGACCAAAAGCGTGGGAAATAGCGCCCCAACTATGGGCTTTTAAATAGGTAATTTAAACCCAGGCAATATCAAACAAGAACAAAGCCTAAATGTCTGACCAAAACAGGTATTTTTCAAAGCAAGAGAAGCATCTGTTTTAAAAGCCATACTTACCTCTCTAGCCACAGCTCTCTTAGGCTCAACCACCCTTCCATCAATCGTGTGAGGTCTTGCAGCCATAGCTGCATCAACTTCAGCCATGGAAGAGAATGTTACAAAGCCAAACCCCCTTGATCTTTTGCTTGCAGGATCCCTCATTACCTAAAACCAGTAAACACATTTCAACCATTTATACCTGTCCCATGTTAAGCTTTTTGCTAACGGTATTTGGAGTAAGTGTATAAGCGTAATTCACATTTTCCTTGATTTGATTTCTAAACACAATTACAGTAATGTAGCAGACTCTGCTGATTTAATATATGGATGGCACCGCCTGGGATCAAAGAAATTCAAACCACTCTTGTCCTCCAAGACTCAGTTAACTCAGAAATGCTGCTAGATCAGTGAGGTGCATTTATATTTATGNTGGCTAAAAGAACAGTTTCTCAAGAACTCTTAACTTCTATTAAGTAAAAAAAAAAACCAACCAAAAAACATACACATAATTTCTTTTAAGCTTCATGAAGAACACGGACTTTAAATCCGTGTTATATAATATATGTATATTTACTGCTCCCAAGACAAACTCAGCAGAGAACTTCTACCAGAACCACCATCCCTGTCAGTATTTAAAAGACACACACAGACATGGCACTCAAGATCATGGCTTAGTGATGAACTTGTCAGTGCTGGGCTAACAGTCGATGACCTAAATGGTTTCTTCTAACCTTAATAACTCTATGAAAACATCACAGAGAAAGACATCCTTTTCCAGCTTTACTGAGGCTGCTTACTGCTTACCACAATACCAGCTTTTTGCCAAATGTTACCAACCACACAGATGTAATAGCACTCTGCGGAAGCACTTCCTAATGCACTGCAGCCAATGATACCAAAGTTGAACTGTTGAAATCAGTGGTTATAGATAACATGGAAGAATTTTACAGAAAACATTGTGAATGCTCCCTATCTCAAATTTGCAAGAGAAAAATATATGCATTGCTACAATGGACTGAACTGTGTATAAACCAACCGTACAACTAAAATTTAATATTCCATCTTCTCAAAGCTACCCAGAAAACAAACTCCCCATTTAAAATGCGTACATATTCCATGCCATCGCTATGTATTAGTATGCTAAACTTACCACACAGTCTGTAAGCTTTCCCCATTGCTCATAGTAACTCCTCAAGCTTTCTTCTGTGGTTTCAAAGCTTAAGCCGCCAATAAACAGTTTGCGGAACTGCTCCTTTTCCCTCTGCCACAGAAAAAAATATTATATTAATATAATTTAAAACACCTCTTCTGCATTAGTAAATCAGACACTAACCAAGATTTTCCTAAGTATCAAAAACTTTCAGTAAGACTTTATTTTCAAACCAATACCTGGCTCTTCTAAACGTTCTACCCCCATTAAAAAAATTAAGCAGTTTATGCAATTCTACAGGTCCACTTTTACAATACAAATTTTATTTTACTCCTTATTTCTGTCTCTTCCTCTAAATATCAGGAACAAGAGACCATACTTGAAGACTTACAAAATATTCCTCTCAAAGACTCATACGAGATGCTTTTTAAAGAAAATTAAAATGAGAACTTTGGGGTTTGTTTTTAATACAGAAAATATTAATTAATTCATACTGTCTGATCCTATCCCAGGTAACATTCATTTTTAAAAACCATTCTGGCTTAAATTGTTTTACATAAATACTACCACACTATTCATCCAAAGCATTAAAAGCAAAAATAAATTAAATACATCTAAAGGTGTTCTAAAACAGGTTAACAATTCATATTTTCTCCACAATTACTAAAATAAATGAAAGTCAAGCAGCTGTAAAATTAATCTCAGATCCCACACCACTGGAATTAGCAACAAACCTATACACCCTCAACAGGAGCAGTACTAAAATAACTCCCTTCAAAAGAGAAATGTAAATAATAAATATTCGTATCTACCAATATAAATCATGCTTCCAGTAAGACTTTATTTCCTTGCAGAGAAATTATCACAGCACTTGTTCAGCAGAGATCTCATTTGCAATGGTAACTGCATCATAAAAGACCCCAAACAAACCCAACAAAAAACAGGACCAGCAACTAGGTATTGCATTTACTATTTTGTATTTAGTGGTAAACTAAAGCAGAAAGGACAACCTCCCAACTCCTACCAGTTCAAAACACTTTTATAGTAATTTTTTTATACAAAGCAGTCATTTTAATTGCCATTTCTATATACAATAGTATCACTAGTGCATACATGTTGAAATTTCATGCCAAACAATTTAAGAATGCATTGAAAATTAGTCCCCTTCCACAAATTTATTATTTCGTAATGCTGTGTTGAAGCAAACTGTTCTGCTAGACACAAGAGAACTCAAAGCCAATCACTTCAGCTTTATACTGTTAACTAACTTTAAAAATCAAGAAAATCTGCTTGGGTGTTTGGTTCTGTGTTTTCATTACTGTGGTGCTTGATTTTTATACAACTCAAACACTGCACCAGTAGATGTAATTCACAAACACAGCATGATTAACCATGCAACGGGCATTAAGATAAATTTTAAAAGGAAACTAGAAAAACAGTGAGACTAAAATAACAAGCAAAATACTTCAGTGCACATAAGCTTTTAGAAGTATTAAGCCGATTTGTGTGTAGACCAACACATTTTCTGAGGCTGTCCAAGGCAGGCCTGGCTCTAAATGCATGTAACAGGAAGACAATTAGGGTAGGCAGTAATAAACCAGTTTTTTTTTTTCAAAATACACCTCCATATTACCAGCTTGACATGCTGCAGTCTGACAAGGAAGTCAACTTTCTCCCCTCCCTCCTCCAAATACAAACTCTATCTGAGACTGGTCAGTTCAAATTTCTTTTGAAAATACTTGGAATCTGCTGTTGGATCTAGTTTTTTTTCTTCTAGGAACACAAAGAAAGCTAGTACTGTCTCCTCCTTGCACACACAGGCAAAATGAAACTAGTTTTTAAAAGCAGCAGACACGTGTTTTAAGTAATTTCCTTTCACCTCATAGCATAAAAGGAACAAATGAAAGAACGCTGCATACCAGACCAGTACTAAAAAAATCTTACGTTCATCATATGTCATACTATTATTAATTAATTTTGAGTACACTGGCAAAGAAATATCTTTAAGCAACAATACAGAAAAAAAAAATCCTCCCTTCAGTTCTGCTGCTTGAGAATACTTTTGCCTATATTATCAATTGCCATGCATTTAATAATGGACATTATAATAAAAATACGAAACTCAAGGAAAATTCAGCAGGCAGGTAAGATTTTTCCAGTAAGTGTTACGTTTACCCCTGAAAACAGTTATAAACCTGTAAATGAAATGCAAGGAAAGAATGGAATCTATCAGCTGTAACAATGACAAAAATATACCACACACTACTAAAAGACATTGAACAGAATAGTAACGCATTTTACAAATGTATTTAGGGTCATGCCCAGAACAACATCTAGGCACCACACACGTCAGAACACAGCAGGTAACGAAATTCATTACCAGTTCTTTAATGAAAACCACTGTGCGAAAACAGGATAAGCATGCTGCTCCACTAATATGCACACAAACTCCAGATGCGGAGAAGCTGTTTGTCTTAAATGCACCAGTTTCAAGCAGCTCTAGTTAGCCTAACACTAACCTCCCGAGTCCAGAGTTCTGCCCATCTGAAGTTTGTGCTGAAGGTGTAAAAAAAATGTACAACAATAATTATCATCGTGCCAGTACCTCTCAGAATCCTGAGGGAAATACTTTTCGTAAAGACACAGATATCTCATACCTACGAAGAACCACAATATAAAAGCTGGAGGTAACACCTCTTAAGATTTCCACAGTACACCCCGTGGCAGGAACCGAGCTCCAGAGGAAATCTTTACTACCTCTGTAGGATCTTCATCCGTGTGCATTTTAAGCTTTCCTTCACAGGCTTAAAGCAACTCGAAAAGACTGGAAAACGCACAGCCTTTACTGGACAATTCATTACCATAGCAAAGAAAGCTGGCTGATTTAGCATTAAGGTGCGCACGCACAAGCCACGCTGACTGCGGAATTAAGAATCCGGGTAACAAAAATATTTAACGGAGACAGGCGAGGGGGATCCCTAAACTCCAGGGCTCTGCAATCCCTCAGCGGCTGCTCGCCCGCCGCCTGTGGCGGCCGGGACACAGCGGCCGCGCCGGCTCCGCCATGTGGCGGCAGCGGGAACACCGCGGCCCCGAGCCGGGCGGGGAAAATGGCGCCCGGGAGCAGCCGCCGCCTCCAGGGAGAGCGCTGCAAACCGCTTCTAGCGTGCACCTGCACACACCGTACCAAGACCTCTCCGGCGTTTCTTCTCGTCCCCACGGATACCAGACGACTACAGCTGGCCCCCGCCCTGCCCGCTCTCCCGGAGCGATCCCCACTGCCCCTCGCAACCGCGAGTCTCGGCCAGGCCGCCATTTTACCCCTCCCCCTCACCACCGCCATTACCCGCAGCGCCGCCACGGCCGCTCCACGCCTCGAGGGGCCAAGACTGCCCCCGGCCCGCGGAGCTCCAAGTCCCCCTTCTCCGACGAAACCTCAGCAACAGCGCAGCTAACAGGCATGGCCACGGGCTTAAGAACGCGCTATCCGCCATGCACGGTTACCGCAGCTTCCGCCGCCTCGCCCGGCTGCGCGCCAGCCTCTGCCGCCGCTTCCAGAACCTTCCTCTGCGCAAACACATCCAGCATCCGCCCCGCGTTGCGACCCGGCAGCGGTGCCCGGACTTGCGCGGACGACTCAAGCTTTCTTGTAATTCCTAGCCCCGAAAAAATTCCCTCCGTCTGCACAAGCAAACGCGTCTCCCTCCGTAAAAGCAATCTCTAAATCCTCCCATTCCACGTACCATGTTCTTCATGGTTTACGTATTCCTGCTCGAGAGTACCGTACAACCGGTCGGTAATGGCTGCCTGAGCTGTTACGTAATTTGAAATTCAGCTCCGCGTAGTTTTAGCGCCCTCCTTCTCCAGTCCGGGCTCGCTTCCGAGGTTTAATTAATTAAAAAAAAAAAAAAATCCAGGATCTGGAGCTTAAATATCTCCAAAGGGGCTGCAGTTCTGAATAACGCCCCTACGTGTTTTTATCGTGTAATGAAAAGTCATCGACTCCGTTAGTAATGGCCGTCTCCGAAATGAGCCGAAGGAGCCGTCGTCGTCGAGCTTATCCGCTTCGACAGCCGCCGGAAAAAGCCGAACCAGGAATGGAAGCCCATTCGGCTCGCTTCGGTAATTTCCGGAACCTGCCGCAGCATAGGAAAATGGCGCTCGGCGCCACCTCGGCAATTTCCGGACAGAAAGACGCAGCAAGTCATCGACTACCTCAGCCCGCTCGGCAGTTTCCGACAACGGAGAGGCTCGCGATACGTGCCCGAACGCAGCCGAAGCTGCCTCGAACGCTCCTGGCACCGTATCACCTTTTTTGTTTGTTTTTTCCGGAAATTAGACAAAAGGCCCCGAAGGCTCAAACCTCGGCGATAGTATCAACCGGGGGCGGCCGCGCATCGCCCCCCCACACCTGCGGTAGTGGCAGGGAGCAGGCGGGGGGCAGCGCACCCCCCAAAACCTCGCCCTGGCCCCCTTCCCCCTCCGCCCGGGCAGGAGGAAGTGAGAACTACACAGATTTTGGCACGAGCGCGACACATCGCGGGGCCCCGGCGGAGGGAGGCGGACTTCGCCGCAGCCCGTTCCGCTCTACTCCGCACCGCCCGCATCGGGCGCGCCGCCGGCTCCGCTGCTCTGTTCTCCTCCCCTCCCCTCCCTCTCTCCTTTTTTCTCTCTCCGGCGGCCCTGCACGCACCGCGACAAAGGGTGAGTGCTGCCGCCCCGCGCGCCAGGCAAATGGCGCTGGAGCGGCTCCTTTCTTCCCGCCCCCTCTGCTCCCCCTCCCT
>VXBT01004764.1:1149290-1165727 GCA_013400235.1 Oriolus oriolus
GAGGGGTGGGGGAAAGACGGCGTGGAAGGGGCCCTGTCAGCGGCGGCGGGAGCGGCCCGGGCCCTCCGTCCCCGTTACGTCGCCCGGGGCGGCCCCGCCGGCCTCATGTGCGCCCGCCGCAGGCCCGAGGCGCAGCCGCCCCCAGTAGGCCTCCGCAGGGCTGCCTCTTGTTTTCTGGTGGGGGGTTTGTTATTGGTTTTGTTGTTTTTTTGGGTTTTTTAACCCCTTTCTGCTGCCTTTCAAGCGGGGGGACACAAGGCAAGACCCTCCGCACTGGCGCCCTGGCCCCGGCCCTTCTCCCACCTCGCCTACCCCACTGCCCATGGGACTGCCAAAATCCACCTCCCGTGTCAGGGGAGGATTGGGCGGGATTGCTGAGTCCGGGAGGCTTTCTGGCCTTAAAGGACTTTTCTGCCTTACCCAGGCATATGGGAAATTCTAACAGTTCTATAGCTCGCTGCGGGGCGGGGACAGTACATGCCTATGGAGCTGGTCGGTATGAGAAATGACATGGAAAAGGGGATGGATTGTGTTCAACGTAATTTGCATAGGTTAAATATGTAGTATGTACATCTTAGCTGAGTTAATATTGCTCTAGGACCTTAACTCTTGCAAACTTGAGAATCAGAAGGCAACGTTATAGTTGCATTAAGATAAATATTTGCTGTTTATAAGAATTTGCTACCATGTAAGAATAGTGGGTGATTCATTACACCACAAATATGTATCTGTTCCCCATCAGATTTGCAGTTAATATACCTTGGGTATATCTTCAACTGCTAGAATCTGAACTCTTGTTCTTTTTGGTTTAAGGAAATAAGCATCCCTGATGGTCCTCCCCCTTTTCCCTAGAAACATGTCTGTGCTTTTGAAGGCCTTGGGAAAAATCTTTTTTCAACCTTATATACCACCTTGTCAGTGTCGTATATCCTGGCGAGCCTAATGGTGCATTACTGGGTTATGCCGGACAAAGTAGTAACCTACTTTTTGTTCGGGATTTAATCCATATAAGAAATGTTGTATGCAGTGAATACATGGGGGTTGGAACAAGGACCATGCTTGTCTTGGGATGCCTTTCTTTGAGTAATGCAAACTTCCTTTTAATTGTCATGCATTTTTCTAGTAAAAGCTCTGCAAGTCTGCAATAAAAATGGCCTCCAATAAAACTACATTGGTAAGTTCATGCACACCTAAAGTATATAAGGATTTAATCAACATATTTTTCTTCAAACTTATAACTTGGCATCTCCATTTAAAAGATACATCCACATCTCCCCTCCCCAGCATTATTCTGACCAAAATTTCAGATCCAGAAAGTAAGGCTACTAGAAAGGACATTGTCTTTGGTTTTAATAAATCTGCCATTTGTAAAGAGAAACTTGTTGGGAAAAAAGTGTGAAAGGACTCTGCACTATTTCATCTGTCCTACAATAGAAAACACTAAGGATTTTTTTAGCCTCCTTTCAGCATACCATGTAATTCATCATACATGTAAAAAATAAAATCTGAATCATGTACTCATTTAATTTCTCCCAGTGTATTTGGAGAAAACTTTGCCTGACAAAAGGCAGTCTTTACAGATGAAAAGTAACATTATTGAGAAATGATGTGGCATAGTTAAGATGCCTTTTGAAATGATTTTTAACAAATAACAGTTTCTTTGAATTTCATAGGAGCAGAGATTATCAGATGTCAACCCCTCCTGGACCATTTTAATGATGCATTCATGGATCTCAAGTCCTCTAAAGCTTTGCTTGACATTAAAATATGGACTCCTAAGGGCAGTTGGTTGCTGGTTACAATTCAACTAATAATGATACATAGTTTCACGAAAGACAGAACTGTAGAAGTATAATGTGAGATATATCTGAGGTTGAGATGGGGAAGTAAGCAAAAAATATGTGTGCACAATTCAAAACTTTGATAGCAGAACAACTGGTTTATAATGCACTCAAAAGGCCTGTTCTTAAATTTACAAAAATGATGACTGGTTCACTCAACTCGAAATATATTAAAAACTTGTATTAACTCCAGGCTTAGAAGTGCAATGCAGTGCTTCATGTGTGTTGTACTGTTTTAAAATATTTCACCAAGGTGAATGTCTGAACTTTCTGTTAGTAATTGATTGTCCACTTATCCCTAATTTGAAGGAGAGAAGGAGTTAGCCAGCTTGGGGAGGGGGTGCTTTGGAGAGAGGAAAAAAATCTATGAATGCAGTATTTTTAATCTTTTGATGTTGTTGAGAATTTTGCTGCACAGGTCAGGAAAATCAGTTACGGTTCCCATGGGAACCATAACTAATTCTGCTTCATTATGTATTTGCATGCAAAACCTAAGTATGTTAAGGGATAGGGTAGCTCTAGAGCTGTAATTCCAGTTTTCTTACCTCCTGTATGGTAAAATTCTACACCACGGTGTCATATCAGTGTTTTAACCTTGCCCCTCAAAGAAAGAGTGATTATCCATAGATCTGCATCTGTCATATGTGACTTCTGAATGCAGAAAAAGAAATGAGCTATACATGAGCCTTCAATGGTTGAATGCCCAAGTTACAGCTTACAGCATGCAACCCTAGAGAAGAGAGTTTTGGGGGGGTCAAGTGGACAGTTAGTATGCTTTAACTTCAGTCAGGTGTGACAATTCACTTGTGGGCTGAGATTCTCATGGGCATGTATAATCTCAGAATGTACAGGTTTTTAACATGTTCAGTGTTTCTGCAGGCTCTGCAATCAAGTGTTATTTTAATAGGCTCAAGAGTTTAAAGAGCAGTGCTGATGCATGAGAGTTACTTAAATCTCTAATATTTAAAACAGAAGGAGCATAGTCTTGATTTTGCTATTTCTTACTGCACTTCAAGAAAAAAAATACAAACCCCCATGACATTAATTTTCCTCTGTGGAAGATACTTAAGATACTTAAGTCTTAGAAAGTAAAAAAACAAATTGTTGCTTTGATACAGAAATCCAAAACATTGATCTTTAAGTGACAAGAATTAGTGAAGCCGAAAAGAGTACCAGAAAACAGTCTTCCATTGAATCAAAGAATTTTAGTCCAACGGAGAATACAGATGGAGATGTTCCCCACTTGTAGCCTGCTTGCCTCATCACCAGTAATTATAATGTTATTACTATGGTATAGTGAGTCTGTCTTTTTCTGTGTTGTTGTTTTCCCCTCTGCTACTTCTATTGTTTGTTTATTTTCCTCATATCTACCCCTTTCTATTTCACACTTTTCATTTTTTGAAAGAAGCTGCCCTCATAGAAGCCTTGGACATCTTCATGTTGTATTTCTCTTCAATATCAGTCTTGCATTCTTTTTCCTGGGGAGGCAAAAAAAGCCAACATGCTTAAGTTTACACTTTTCAGACATGAATGCTGTGGTCAAAATACACCTGGGATATGCAGGCACTTAAAATCTAATTGGAAATACATGCTCTGTTCTCTCTTCTATGCTCTCAAATCAAAACAATTGCCATGTGAGATATATACAGAAACTTGCTGTTTAAATGAGAAACTAGAAACCTTTTCTCCTCTTTGTTGTTTGAACCTTCAATTTACGGCTTGCTAACCATAAAGAATAAAGTAGTTTGGGGAGGGAGGAAAAACTTAATTATGGAAAATAAGGGGTACAAAGACAGGGCTTTGGCAAGAGAATCATCTTCCAGTCTTCAATTTACTGAAAGAAGACAGTTTTTGTTCTAACATACTTTTTTTTTTTTTTTTACTTCTCACCACATCAAGACAAAATTCTACTAAGTCTAAAAGTTTGAAAATTTCAAAATTAGAGAGGACTGGAGAATGGCTATCAAGCAAATAGAAGTGCTTCATGATATTTGCTTGTCTGTTTTCTGTTGTATTGGAGGTGCGTTAGTGAGGAATTAGTTCTGTCCACTTTGATTTAGGGTGCTGCATAACTCTATGTTTTAGGAGCTTAATACTTATTTTATGGCTGCCACTTAACAATTTACTTAGTAGGTGCAGTCCAAAATGGCAAGCAAACTGCTTTTGGTCTGCCAGTCCTCCAGAAATGTGGTACAACATGATAGACTTGTTCGAACCTTTTTAAGATTACAAGCAGGGAAGTTCTGAAATGTGTCCTTCTACTATTTAATTGTGCCTTATTAAACTGGGAATGCCTTGAGGATGATGTGGATGTAATATTTGTTTTAGGAATTTAAAGAATATTACTTGAAGTATCAAATGTAAACTTTAAAACACTTTAAAAGTTTTGTAAGTTAGCAAAATTCCATTTATGTGTTAAGTGCTGTACTTAAGTGTAGCAGTCTTAAATTTATGCACCTTTGTGACATCTCTTTGTAAGTTACATGGGTGCATGGCTAAGAATGAGAAGGGACTGCAGTAATGGAATGCTCCTAGCATGTGTCCTGTTCAATAGTTGGGGGTTATTGTTGAGTATTTTGCTTATTGTAGCAATACATCATAAACTTTACTGTCATCAGTTTCTCCTTGGTTTTTTTTGGAAGAGGTAGAAACCACCTTTTTTTCAGTACCATCTCTTTTCTATTTTATGCATTTTCACAGTTCCCTTATTACTTTTCTTTACTTCTGCCTTGCCCTCTGCCTTTTCACAGGCATAGAGTTAACTTTTAGAAGCTTCCTGATGTTTTGAGCATGTAGCACTGAGAAGTAAATTTTTAAGGGGATTATAGTCACTGAGTATGTGGACAAAAGATTTGTTTAAATTTTTTTTAAACCTTTTTAAAAACTGGTGTTGGGTATCTCATTAAACAACTGAAAAAAGCCCAAAACATTATCATGTCTTGCTCAGGTTACCTGACCACATGCACTAACGTAAAAGGAGTCAGAGCTTCTGGCTTTAGTATTAATAAGCCAGTGAAGTAACTGTGTAAAGCAAAAAAAAAAAAAAAGAATAATGTCATTCTGAATTTCTTTTGTAGCACAAAATGGGAAAGAAACAGAATGGCAAAGGTAAAAAAGTTGAAGAGGCAGAGCCTGAAGAATTTGTTGTGGAGAAAGTCCTGGACAGACGTGTTGTAAATGGAAAGGTGGAATACTACTTGAAGTGGAAAGGGTTTACAGAGTAAGGCATTACCATTTTTTTTAATTTTTCTGATAGAATGATAAACGCTAATCATTGATTTGAAACAAAGAGGAGATTGGATGATGGGCATGCACTTTAAAGAACCTTGAGGGAAGGACATGCGTAAATGCATAGTCAAGTGGGACAGTCAAGTATGAAGATAAAATAGACGATAATGTAGCTCACTGTTTGTGCTATATAAAATACTTGAGGACTTTTACCAAGTTCGTAGTGATTGTTCTTTTACCACTCTGATAGAGCTTCTGTCCATATCTATCAAGGTAAGATAGACTGACAGTTGTTAAACGTGTAGTGGAATGAATGGTGCTTCTGAGTAAGAAATCATGCAGGGATTTAAACTGCAGGCAGCTCTGAAGCAGATAGCTTGCTTATTATTAATTTTCCTGAGCTGTTCTCAAATTAACTGAATGCTTGTAGAATGGTTGCCTTCATTAGGCATACTTGAAAGGAATTTTTGAGTGTCTTTCCCAGCATTTATGTATGTACATGAAACCAGTACACTTTACAGTAGACATAAGAAGTTGATTGTTTAAGAAGGAATGCAGTAGTGCCTCCTTCAAGTGACACTCTGTGGCAGCTTGCTTTACCAGCTGAAAGAAGATGATGCACCTAGAATCTGTGCATCAGTGGTTGTGTATGCAGTGGTGTTACTGTTGTGTACCTCCCAAAGTGAGTGCATTGCAACACTGTGCACTCTGGCCCCTGAAATGTATGTAGTGGTGCATGCATTAATGCAAAGCACAACGTTTAGTATTTGAGGATCTGATTGGAACTTGTAATCATATGGATTGTAATGAAAAATAATGTGTAGGTATCCTGCTCATGCGGTGCTGCTGTGGCAGTATTTGTGCGTGAGATGCGTAGTGGTTGTGGGGAACATTCATGGACTTCTGAAAATTTTAGTTAACAAAATGCATACTCACTGAAACATATACAGTGCCCGGCTCTGCCCACCTTTGTTCTCTCCTGCAGTCAGTCAACTGAAGGAAGAAAATAGTTCTAGATATAGTTGTGTTCAGTGCTTGGAGACAACTTTAGAATGTTCCTCGTATTTAAAAGCTTAAAAAAAAATGTATATATATTAGGGTGTTTGTAATGACTGTTGTGTACACTGTTCTCTGTAAGTCTTAGTGCTCATATCATATCATTTGTTTTCACGGACAGTCTTTAGAGGAACCAGGGAAGTGAGTCAGTTTAAATCTACCGGTGAGTTTTGGGAGGGTGCAGATTGCTTGTTTTAACTCTCATACCCCACTGAGAACATAGGTGTTAATAGAGCTGCTTTTTGTGTTTAAGAACATTATTTCTCAATACTAGCGGAGTGTCCTTCTTTCAATCATCAAATGCAGTACATGAAGGCTGTTAAAGGTGGTAAGATAAATGTACTTAGGGTTTAACAAGCCTGCCTTATATAGTGAGACCAAAATTAACTTGCTTAAATGAAGGGGAGCCATGGGGCTAGTTTTACATTTTTCTTCTTTTCCTAGTTTTACATAAATGTGTGTATGTTTCAGTGCTGACAACACATGGGAACCTGAAGAGAACTTAGATTGTCCAGAGCTAATTGAAGCTTTTCTGAACTCTCAGAAAGCTGGTAAAGAAAAAACAGATGGTGCCAAAAGAAAATCTTTGTCAGATAGCGAATCTGATGATAGTAAATCAAAGAAAAAGCGTGATTCTGTAAGTATATGTTCATGTGTTAAGCTTTTGTTTCCCTGCATCTCTTCCCTACCTCTCCATCCCCCAAAAAATCATATTGTGACTTTGAGAATGAGACTGAACACTGATTTAAAACTGTAAAAATTGCATAGCATCTGAATCTGTGGTTGGAAAAGGGTATACATTCATTGTGGTTAATGGGACTGTCCAAATGGTAAGTGAAGGATGATTGACTGACATGATGATTAAAAGTTCTTACACTGTCCCATAACACTTACTGAATAATTAAAAGTAAGACTGGTTAAGAGTTATTAATTAATGGTATTAAGTGACCAGTTAATATTAGAGCAAAAGGTCCATGAATGGAACAAAGATGAAGTTCTGGTTTGGCTTTCATATTTAGTATATGATTTTGAATAGGTGAGTGGCAAGATGGCAAAATGTGAAAACCAATCAGTTACTTAGGCTAGGACCAGACATGATGGTAGAGAAGGAGTAGAAAGGGTGAGTGAAGAAAGCCTACCTTTCCTGAGAGGTCTGGATTTCTCCTTCAGTTTAAATGAGTGAACAATTTGACACATGTAGTAATGTGTTCAATAGTTCACATTTTCTTCTGTATACTTTCAGACTAGCAGTTTAAAACTGCTGACACTGCCAACCGTTTTCATGTACTGAAGACAGCAGTTGGATGTGTGGTTACTGTCAAAAAGGTTGGAAGGCATCAGAAAGAATAGTTCATGAATAATACAAAGAATATTTTGCTTTCTTTATAGAGTCAGTTGTTTGGCTTCATCTGGTACAATAGTGGCCACTGTCTCTAAAAGGATATTGTGAGCATAAAAAGGAGCTAATAGAGGAAATAGTTGTGATATTTTTTGTTGCCAGTGTGATCTCAGTGAATCTAGAAGAGTTGAGGTGTTCCCCAAGGGTGCAGTTTCATTGTTGGCTTAGCCAACCCAAACCTGTTGTTTTGCTGAAAAGGATGTGTTTTTTCCACTTCCAGGCATGCATTTTTACTTCGCTGCTTTTGTTATTTTTACTGACCATGCTTGGTTGTTTATCTAGTAAAATGATTTTAGACCATTTGTTTCATCTATTGTGTTTTCAGAAATAAATGCTGGAAACATAGATATAAAATCCTTTATTATTACCCTACATCTAAATGACTTGGCCTGAAAATTGGTCACGAAAAAATCCATGTCATACTCAGACAATAATATGTAATTACAGATTTGATGGGTTTTTAAGGCTATTTTTTTTTCATTCTGTTAGACACACACATACATGTATGTACAAGAATTTGTGTATCTAGTACCAAAATAGAATTTTGTCTTAAACTAGATAACCGTCTTCTAACTTAATAGGTTGATAAACCAAGAGGGTTTGCCAGGGGTCTTGATCCTGAGCGGATAATTGGGGCTACGGATAGCAGTGGAGAGCTTATGTTCCTCATGAAATGGTAAGTCTTACATCAACAGTTCTGGTCCATTAAAGGAGAGCAGGCAGCTGCACTTGGGCTAAAGAGAGAACTTCATTTCACGAGTAAGACAGAGAAGCTGGTGGTCTCCTTATTGACCTTGTTTTCTTAGAAAAACAAGCCTTCTATATTCAGTTAGGATTTAATCCCTCTTCCTTCAAAACCCACTATATCTTTCATTTCTCTTGGTTCAGTTTTACTTTGAAAGGTAATTTCTGATAAAATAGGGGGAAATTGGTATTTGTATGGAAAAACTGGATCTTGGTAATGCTCTTGCTGAGGGAATGGCAGACAGAAATTCAGCTTTACATGTTTCAGTAAGCAGAAGCCAGCTGCTTGATAGCCAGCTGTTTAACCAAGTGGAGTGCCAGCTCAGTGCATGCAACAAAGTGGAATTGGAAGCAAGCAGGGGAGAAAGTACAGGTGGAGATAAGGGATAAACAATATGGAGAGGCTTGACATTATGGGCTAGTAAGAGGGGAGAGTGATGTGAGGAGTTTGTGGTGTTGGGATGGTAGGTGGGGACCAGTTTCATTAGCTACAGTGTTGGGAGAAGGATTTCTTGCCTCGTGGACAAATGGGATAAAATCAGTGCTTCTTTCCAGTGTTGAGAAATTAAGAGATTGAATTGACATTTGCTGGGAGTCACATTTCTTAGGGTGATGGGATAGGAAGAAGGATGGCTTTCCACAGCCTTTGAGAAGGGCAGATTTTCAGAATGGAGTCAAACTGGGTGATCTCCTGAGACATAATCTGTCTTAGGATGTGCCTAGGCTGCTGAAGATGAGTGCTGTGGGAGATTGTCTCCCTTCTGCCTTCTCAAATTCTCTATAAATTTTTTGTGAAACTTAGAAAACAAAAATCATGAGTGTTTGAATTTCTATAGTGATAATTGGCAAAATCAAACACAGAGGACTTTTTTATGTTCAGTTAGTTGCAGTTGATTAGTTTTTCATAATTTGTCATAGGTAACAAGCATAGATAGGAGTTTGTATGGACAAAGCTGACTTGTAAAGGCAGCATACACTTTAAAATGGAATCTGAAGCATGTCAGACTGGCAAGCTTGGTTTGTTACTCCAAGACAGCATCAAGAATAACAGTATGAAATACAGGAAGTTACTTGCATAAGCAGTAAATATAATTTGCATGTAAGTACCAGCTCTTAATATTGATCCTATTGATTTTTAAGTCTTACTTTGAAGTTTTGATTAGCCTTTAAAAGACAAAATTAACCAAATTTTACTTCTTTCATTACATACTGCAGAGTGTAACCTTATGCCTGGTTCCCTTTGAAAAGCATTTTCCTTTAAAACAGTAAAAAACATAGGAAGGGAAGAACAATAGAGCTATGAAGCCTCATCATTACCATTAATATGGAAAGTCTTGGTAGCTTTAGTGAAAGGTATACTGGAAACTGATTTCTAGCTGACATTCTTTTCAGAACTTAGGACTTACCAAGAGCTGCTAAATGTTTTGAAATACTGATTATTAATTTTCTTAAATCCTGCTCTCTTTTACATCAGGAAAGACTCTGATGAGGCAGATCTGGTGCTGGCCAAAGAAGCTAACGTGAAGTGTCCTCAGATTGTAATCGCTTTTTATGAAGAACGGCTAACTTGGCATTCATGCCCAGAAGATGAAGCACAATAATTGTTTGCATTGCTTTTTTTATATATAAGAATATTCAAACCCGAAATTTGATTTATTAGCAATGTGAGAAGCATACATTCTAACAAGTTTCAAATTTGATATTTTTTTGAAGTAGTATGTTTTGCATCAACAGCAAGTAAATAAAAGCTTTCTGCAACTTGTTTCATTTATCACAAGAGAGCATTTGATACTACTACTTCCTCCATATTAGGTAAAAGCTTTTATAAAACATTGATAAACTTCCATAGTTACTACGGAATCATAATGAATGTCTAAACAAACTCACAGATGTTTTGTAGTCTTCTATACTATTGATGTGCATGTATCTTCTTTACCCAAACCTAGCCCTTTAAACCTGTAGGGTTATTCTTTTTAGTATTTGGGATCACTTGGTCTTAAGAAGACCAGGTGAAAACTAACTTTGTAGTAATTTGAATGTTATCAGACTGTATATTGTTTACTTTATTGTAAATACTGGTGAACAGTGGTCAATAAAATAGTTTTATATTCTTCCTTTATACTGATAGGCTGTGACTCTTTTGAAGCGGGGTATTTCTCAACTTTTGATATGTTAAACTCAATTTGTAATATATTTAACTGTAAGTTGTTTTTTGGGGGGGTAGGTTGATTATTAATATTACCCCACTGCTACTCTTACCACAATACTGGACAAGTACCAGGCTTTGATTATAAGTTGGGGGTTTTTGTGAATACTGCCTGAGACATGGGGTTTTTTCAGTTAGGAAGGGCCTGTAAAATTAATATGTTTTGGATACTCCTGTAAGTCACAGATGGCAACCACATGGCTTGGGTATAGCAGCTGGTCACAAGGCCGAGAAGCCTCTGCAGGCATACTAGGAAATATTTGACATGTGTTGACAGTATTAGCCTTTGCTTTAATTTCAGGTCCTAATAAGAGGCTGTAGGGCTGGTTCAGATGGAACTATCCTTCAGGCCATCACCTGAAGAATACTTACATAGCTCAGCCTTTAAAGTGGAATATTTAAATGAAGACACTTAAGTCATATACTTGGAAAAAAAGACTTGCTTTCTATTTCAGATTGAATTTTAAAATTACTCCTATAATCAGCTGCTTGGAGAATGCCTTCAGAAGGGCAGAAGTCAAGGGTAGGGAACTCAAAAAGAGTAAAGTTGTCATTCATCTTTTCACTTTTATCTACACACCTTTTATTTGTGTTTTGACTACCATAGTATAGTTTGCCTTAAACTGGGCTTTTATGTCAATGGCTAAGATTATTTCAGAATTAAACTTTAAAAATTTAGAGTTCTGACTAAAAAATATAATCCAGTAGTATGTTGTCAGTGTCAATAGAGTCATAGAATGGTTTGGATTGAAAGGGACCTTAAAGATCATCCAGTTCCGACCTGCTTGCCATAGCGAGGGACACCTTTCACTAGACCAGGTTGCTCAGAGCCCCATCCAGTCTGGCCTTGAACACTTCCAGGGAGGGCTTGTCAGCAGCTTCCCTGGGCAACCTGTTCCAGTGCCTCGCCACCCTCAGAGTAAAAAATGTCTTCCTATGATATCTAATCTAACCCTACTGTCAGTTCGAAGCCACTTCCCCTTGTCCTGTCACTACATGCCTTTGTAATTCCTCTCCAGCCTTGCTGTAAACCTCCTTTAGGTCCTGGAAGGTGCTCTAAGGTCTCAGTGGAGCCTTCTCTTCTCCAGGCTTAACAATCCCAACTCTCTCAGCCTGTCTTCATAGGAGAGGTGCTACAACCCTCTGATCATCTTCGTGGCCCTTCTCAAAGGTGAGACAGTTGAGATTGCCTGGGTATGTATTTTTAGAAGATTAAAAAAAAGATGGATATTCCTGGAAACCCTCATATGGTGTGCATAGCCTGAAGAGTGAAGGAAGGAATCCAGTCTGTGCTTGATATTCTTTTGATACTGTTTCACAAATCATTACTGTAATTATTTGTCCTCTCCATAGTTTCAAAAGCCATTTATACTGGGAAACAAAACCTGTCACTGTAGAACACCTACTTATAGTTAAACAGCAGTGGCTAAACTTGCTATGTGAACTTTTTCCTAAAGATTTTTCATTACTGGTTTTGGGCAGAAGTCAGTCTCTAATTGTGGCTCTAGGAAAAATCTGATATCCCTGTTAACGTGGGGCTCCCTTGCACCAGATGATGATGATTTCAGGACTTAACTAACCTCTCTTGCCTGTTCCTTAGACAAATCACCCCAACTTTGTCACATGTGTAAGCCTTCTGCAGAGTTCATGGCTTAATTTTTGGGAGGCCTATAATAGAAATATTTATATACCTAGTATATAGGATTCTGAAATCCTTGGGGGTTTTTTTATCCAGTAGCTTGAGAAACACATGGGCTAAAGAGGAATTCCAGAACAGCTTGTGTTCTGCCACTTTCTTCAGTATGGAGTGCTTTGTAAAGAGTCTTAAAACTGTTACTGTACAAGTTGCATTTTACTGCCTGAAACTTTGCAGTTTCTGTAACTCAATTCAAGTGTGGATATCAAGTCTGTGTGAAGTTGCTGATTTGAAGCGATACAAGTTAAACAGTTGTTTTTAATTATTGGTTATTGTAAGTGGTAGACAAAGATTTTTGTTGAGAGGTTGGTTCTCCTCAATTTGTAACCCTTAAAATACAGATTTGTAACTAGATACAGCTTTTTACATTATATTTGGTTCTTCCTTCTGACTTAATAAAAATACGCTGTATTCACTTTTAAACGTCTTTGCAGCTTGTTAGACAGTTCTTTAGATTGCTGATTTTTTAATATTATGATGGTAAATATGCTGACTGGTATTTGTTTCCTTTTTTTTTCTCCTCACTTCGTGTCAAACTGCATTTTGCTAGTAATGAAATGCAACACTTTAAAGTTACAAGTTATGTAAAGTTATGCTGAATGTGCTGCATACATAGGCAAAAAGTTAACAAATGTTATTAATTTAAAATTAATTGATTAAATAAATGAGATATCTTCTGTAGTTAGTGAGTTGTGCAGAGGTTTCTCGTCATTGTCTCCTTTCTTATACCAAACCAAATAGGTTTCAGTCTGTAATTTTGTGATTGCTCTGTGTTAATGCTGCTGTCCTGGGAAAAAAAAAACCTCAAACCACAAAAAAACCAGCTGTGCTTGCTCCAATGCTTCTCATTCTCTCTGAAGAAAATACTCAGGTTAAACGTGACCAGGGAGTGCTAGGTTATGTAAAATTGAAATCATGATCAGTTATGACATCATCCTCTTATGGCCAGGTTCCTGCTTCTTTGCTAGGAAAGAATAAAATTCCTAATTTGTTAATTAGTATTGTATTAATTGCAAATTAATCAAAGAGTAATTGCTGTTAAATGGAATAAAAAAATACAGTACCTGCAAAAAAACTATTAGCATTGCAAGTGATTTTTATCAGTTCAGCACAAATGGATTCTACATGCTTTGTGGTAATTCTTGTAGATTTATGGTGCAGTTGTCATTAAAACAGTGTGACAGTTTTTTAGCAATAGATTATAGTTCATTTAGGACTCAACATACGTTGTCATAGCTTGAAATGTAACTAGAACTACATTTTTCCTTTAACTGCAAATTATCTTACTTGGTTACCTGAATTAGGCTCTTGCAGTATAAAAGATTGTACTCCTTCCCTAGTCTGAGACCTTTCTCCAACATTCTCGGCATTTTCCTTGTCACTGGTGTCCTTCTCTTTCTGTTTAATATGTCTTCTCAAAATGCCACCTTTTATTCAGCTGTTGAATCTAGCTGCTTATGTTAAGACATGTCTACTCTGCTGAGAGAGGCTTCTGAACTTGGACTAGTAGCCAAGCTAGATGCCCCCAGATTTGTTTCTGAGATGCCTCTCCCGAAGTGAAAAGTTGCTGCACCTTAGAAGCTGAAGTGCAATACCATGGAAATAGGGCTGTGTGGTTCCTGGAACAAAATGTCACAGGATCAAACAGAATCATGGTTTTCCCTCTAGGTTTATAAAGCCATGTCTCTACTAGCTCAAGGAGTTGTGCTTTGTTTTGCAGAGTGAATATCCAGACCAGCTCCTGGGGGGCTTACCTGACTCTGATGAATACTTTCACAGGCAGTTTCTACCTGACAGTGTTTTACTGTTCTCCTAGCCCTTAGCTGTGACAACACTTGAAGGCATGCAGCAGTGGAGGTAGAAGTGTTTGGTAGTACCTTCTCAGCAGGACCAGGAAAGAGTAGCAGAGGCTTTGTGCTTCATTCCTGCTCCCTCTTGTTGACACAATCCCAGCCATTAGTTTGGGTAACACCACATCCTTTTGAAGTTTAAATGGAAAACTTCCATGTTCCAAAATCCCTTTCAGGGACTCCTATGAAAATATTCTGGGCTCTGACTTCAAATAAATGATAGATGGTTTAAATTAAAAGAACTAATAAATTATGGCAAGCAAAACTGAAACACTTGTCCCAGATAAAGAGCCTGCAATTGTTCCAGCCCTATGCAAGCAGAAATGGTGCTCTTCTTCCTTGTAAAGTGCTGTAGCATTTTTTAACTTGGTGAGAGAATTGGATATGATTCCCAGGGCTCCAGATGGCACCTGCCAGATGGAAGCTCATATTGTCTAAAGATGCTGGCATTGATGGCATGGAGTTTGAGAAGGCAATAACCTTTTGTGATGGATTTTCTTACTAGATAAAGTAAGTGGTCAAGTATTTGCATGCATTGCAGTGTCTGCAAAATTATTTAATCTGGTGAAAAGGTCACCCTTCTGGGGATGGGATGGCAGAGTTTGGTTCCTTTTTTTCCTTGATTGAATGTACAAATCCCTCCAATTTGCTTGGACCAGAGGAGGCATCATTGGCTTCTATATACGATTTCTCCTTCCCAGAAATGTTATCCAGGTGCACTGCTCTGCACAGTTCCAATTTGAAATGTGTATGTAGTTTTACTCCAAAATCTTTGTTAAAAAGCATTGGGCCTTGTTGCCTGAGTTTCCATAAGCAGGGCCAACAATCAGGAAATTCTGTCTTTATAAAGAAAAGGCATGTTACAGAAACTTAGAATCAAAGAATCATTTTGTTTGGAAAAGACCTTTAAGGTCATTGAGTCCAGACATTAACCCAGCACTGCCAAGTCCATTGCTAAACTGTGTCCCTAAGTCACATATACACATCTTTTACATACCCCTAGGGATAGTGAATCTACTACTTCCCATGGGCAGCCTGTTCCAATGATTGACAAGTCTTTCAGAAAAAAAAATTTCCTAATATCCGATCTAAACCTCCTCTGGTGCAACTTGAGGCCATTTCCTCTCGTCCTGATGCTTGTTTGGGAAAAGAGACTGACCTCAACCTATCTATAACCTCCTTTCAGGCAGCTGTAGGGAGTGACAAGATCCCCTCTGAGCCTCCTCCAGGCTAAACAACCCCAGCTCCCTCAGACACTCCACATAGGGCTTGTGCTCCAGACGCTTTCCCAGCTCCAGCGCCCTTCTCTGGACACACTCCAGTCCCTCAATGTCTTTATTGAACTGAGGGGCCCAAAACTGGACGCAGGATTCAAGGTATGGCCTCACCAGTGTCCAGTACAGAGGGACAATGACTGTCCTGGTCCTGCTGGCCACACTATCCTTGATCCAAGCCAGCTTGTGGATCAGCACCAGCAGGTCCTTTTCTACCAGGCAGTTTTTCAGTCACGCTGCCCCCAGCCTGTAGTGCTGTCTGGGGTTGCTGTGACCCAAGTGCAGGACTTGACACTTCACCTTGTTGAACATCAGCTCATTGATCCAGCCTGTCCAGATCCCCCTGCAGAGCCTTGCTGCCCTCCTACAGATTAACACTCCCACCCAACTTGGTGCCATCTGCGCACTCGCTGACAGCGCAAAATGTCCCCTCATCCAGATCACTGATAAAGACANCTCCTGCAAATCAACACTCCTGCTCACCTTAGTGTTGTCCATGAACAGCCTGAGGGTGCACTTGATCCTCTCATCTGGATCATCAATAAAGATACGGAACAGGACTGGCGCCAGTGCTGAGCCCTCTGGAACCTCTTGTGACTGGATGTAGCACCATTCATCACCACTCTCTGGGACCAGCCATACAACCAGATCTTTACCCCGTGAACAGTGCACCTGTCCAAGCCATGAGTAGCCAGTTTCTTCAGGAGAATGCTGTGAGAAGGGGTGTCAAAATCTTTGCTGAAGTGCAGGTGACAAAATCAACACCCTTTCCTTCTTCACTAAGAGGGTCACCAGGTCATAGAAGGAGATCAGGTTGGTCAACCCATGCTGGCTGGGCCTAATCCCCTGGTTAACCTGCACTTGCTGGCGCTCAAGATGAGCTGCTCACTAACCCTCCCCAGCACCAAGGTTAGACTGACAGTCCTGTGGTTCAGCCCCTCATGCAGATGGGTGTCACATTTGCTGACTTCCAGTCAACCTGGACCTCCCCGATTAGCAAGGGCTGCTGACAAATGATGGATAGTGGCTTGGTGAGCATTTTCATCAGCTCCCTCTGTACCCTTGGATGGATCTCATTTGGCCCCACAGACTTGTTTGTCCAACTGGTGTAGCAGGTTGATGACCATTTCCCCTCAGATTATG
>VXBT01004765.1:0-121260 GCA_013400235.1 Oriolus oriolus
GCCAGTGTCAAACCACGACAAATTGTTGTGAAAGTTCTATGAGCAGAGGCTCCCTGAGAGCTTGCCACATGGCATGAGATTGTTTTTAGCTCGAGAGACTTGCTCAGGTTTTCAGAATCTCTGCTCTTGGTTGCCGGCAAAGTTCTATCAGTGCTGATACTGTTTGATTCATGGCTTTTCCATGGATATTATATTCAAAAGGATGAAATTTTAGACAAAAAGACTAGATGTTACTGCCTCCAACTTGGAAGTTTCATTTGGTTTTGTGAATTCCTGGTCAGTAGATAAGTGGTTTGAATTTTCAAAGATGCTGAAGTTTTACAATAAATATAAATCACAGAATTGTGGACTGGTTTGAGTTGGAAGGAACCTTAAAGATCATCCAGTTCCAACCCCTGCCGTGGTCAAGGACACCTTCCGCTATCCCAGGGTGCTCAAAGCCCTGTCCAACCTCATCTTGGATACTTCCAGGAACCCAGGGGCAGGCACAGCTTCTCTGGGCACCCTGTGCTGGGGTCTCCCCACCCTCACAGGGAACAATTCCATCCCAATATCCAGCCTAAATCTATACCTTCTGTATGTGTATTTTTTTTTAAATCTAATCTCTGTTTACACCTACATCTGTGTCTCCATAGAAAGCCCAGATGCTTCCTGTGCTTCCAAAAATCTGAGTTTTTTCTTCACTTGCTTGAATGTCCATTTCCTGCAGAACTTCAGTAACTGGCTTTTAAAAATCTTCAGCTCAGTTTCTCAGGTTGAAAAGTATTATAATAAGTTCATTTATAGACAGAGGAAGGTGGTTTTTAAAAATCTGTGGATTTTGCATTTTTAATTTGAATCAGAGATCAACCTTAAAAATGCTTGATGGAAAAGAGTTTGGAAAATCATTTTTGACTCAGCCAGAATATTTAAAAAAGATGAGACATCAACATTAGCAGATCACTGGGGAAAGACGCAGAAAATGTTCCAGGATACCAGTTTTGGGAACTTCTGATCTTGCTTTCTTCTCTTTTTGCCAAGTTTGAATTTACAGCGTTTTTGTTTTAAAGCTGTGTTGCAACTAGGACAGTTGAATTTTGTCAGAGGTCTGTGATTTGCTCCTGCCATGTACTGACGATGGAGTTTATAACTTGCCTCAGAACGAATCCTGTTTTGGGTGCCAGAGTATGCTCTACCAGAATGTTGTATTTGGGCACCTTCAGGTGCTACTGCCATTTGCTGCCATCCTTCCCTGTCCTTTATTTTCAGCAGTTTCTGCAATAATTCAACAGTTTGTTAGAACTCATCTGGAATATTTTGACTAATTCATATGAGATAGGAATGTATATACCAATGGTTTGGCTCTTGGTTTTGTCTTTTGCTGGTGTAGAATTTTCACTGTACAGTGTTTGCAGATGTTGGTAACAGTGTAGAATCACAGAATGATTGGGGTGGAAGGGACCTTAAAGCCAGTCTCATTCCACCCCCTGCCATGGGCAGGGACACCTTCCACTAGACCAGGTTGCTCCAAGCCTCGTCCAACCTTGCCTTGATCACTTCCAGGGATGAGCCTTGGGGATCAGTCCTCCATTCAGGAGATTGTCAGGGAGTTTGTGGAGAGTCAATACAGAATGAGTGAGAGGTTGCACCATGGACTTCATCTGAACTTCATGCAAGAATGGTGCAGTTTCTATGAATAAATAGTATAGGAAAAAATTTAGCTTCTGTTGGGAATTCCTTTTGCTAGCTACGTGGTATATCCATGCATATGGGTTTGGAACCATGACATCAATCTGATATAGAAACCATCGCTCTTGAAGTAATGTCCCTCATGATGTCATTCTTGAAGAATAATCATCAGAAGGCCAACACAGACAGTTCAACAGAAGACTCCCAGCTGGGTTTTGTTGTGCTGTAGTTGGTTTGTTTATAGTGGCTCTTAAGTAAGTAATAATGTAATGATGGATCTTCAAAATTTAGGGAATCCTTTCTGAATGTTTAAAAACACTGGAGACTAATGCTTGTCTGTTTTTTTATTTACAGACTCACTGAACCTTCAGGGTATGTCACAGATGGGCCTGGAAATTACAAATACAAGACAAAATGCACCTGGCTCATTGAAGGAAGGTGAGTGTCAGAAGCAGCTTGGGGTTTTGTGTTGCTTATTGGGACTTTTAGGTGAGTTTTATCTGTGCTGAATATTTTTAGGTCTCATGATTCTTTCTGGCTATTCTAAAAGCTAGATAGGGCAACACTTTATTGCTCTTGGTAAATAAGGTTTTGTGAAACTGAGCCCTCCAAACTGACTTCTGATTAAGAGGTTTGTGCTGAAATAGCGGGTGGTGAACAAAAATCAGTGCATTTCAGTAAATAATGAAGGATTATGAATTACTTAACTGATATCATAGCAGGCCATTCAGATGATGGCATTCACTACGCATAGGATTTTTTGGTAGTATGAGAAGCAAGGAAAAGCTCTGAAAGCTTTTATTCATGAAGAATCCGTTTCTGTAGTGATGAACTTCAGATGTTTCTTTACTCATTGAGCCATGAGGACTTCAGAGGAACAACTGACCTTTTATTGCAAAGGTTTTCTAAACTGGCAGAAGTCCCTCAGATCTCTCCCCTCACTTTGCTGCCCTTCCTGTATTTGATCCTTATATTGCTTACAGCAATTTCTTACACAGGTTTTTAGGAGTAGCATATTTAGTGTCTGTCCTCTGTCACGCTATTGATGGTGCAGCAGTTCAGAGCATCTCACTTGTTGAAATGTATTTCTGATAGTACCAAGCTGGTGCCAGGACTGTAAGATGCATTTATTTAGTCTCTAAAGCCTTTCCATGGTCAGATATGATGCTGTGTGATAATATCTGTGTGTTCAGTCACATTCCATGTTGCTCCCTGAATCTGCAGGTAGAGAGGTCTGTGAATTGGCATGAGTTGTGTGAGAGCATGGACTTGTACTGGATGCGGCAAACTGAGGCATCTTGGCAGATCAGAACTGGAGAGGGACTTGGGACAAGGGCCTGGAGTACCAGGACAAGGGGGAATGGCTTCCCACTGCCGGAGGGCAGGGTTAGATGTGATATTGGGAAGGAGTTGTTGTTCCCTGTGAGGGTGGTGAGGCCCTGGCACAGGTTGCTCAGAGGGGCTGTGGCTGCCCCTGGATCCCTGGAAGTGTCCATGTCCAGGTTGGATGGGGCTTGGAGCAACTTGTCCGTGGCAGGGGGTAGAATGAGATGGTCGTGAAGGTCCCTTCCGAGCCAAACCACTCTATGGTTCTTTGTTGGGGAGGTGTGATGAGTTAGGAGGAATTATTCATTGTATCTGGTTCAGACATTTTTTTGAGTTCAGGAAGTGTCATTCCTAAGCTCCCAAAGTACTCAAAACTGAGGGCTATGCTGTTCCATAGAACCATCCAGAATGATGAAATTGAGAGGCAACCACTCACTATTAACTTTATAAGGAGTCTAGTTGTTTGAGGTGGTTAAGAGCAAAAGTTGGATGCTTCAAGTGGCTGCACCTTTTAATTTTTGTAGGTAATAGGAATACAGCTGCAGACAGTTTGCAATTACCAATAATTAAAAAATGTTTCACAAGACCATTATTGCAGACAAACCAGCCTCAGCAATCCCAGCACAGCCAGCTTAACCCTCATAACTTCTGTTTTTAAAGGATATTGTGACTCATATTTTTATCAGAAGTGAAGTGCTTCTCATGAGTTGTCAGTAATGTCGCCAAAGCTGCTCCTCCAGCCTATAATTACTACTGCTAAGAGGCTTCCTAGGGAACCACCACTTTGTGGAGTTTGAAGTGAGATCTTTCTTGCTGGAAAGACAGAAATGCTCTTCCCTATTCCATAGCCAGGCATTTAGGTTGGAGTCCTTTTCCTGCCTGTGACTGTTTATACCCTGCTGTCAGAGCGTGGTGGTAAACAGAAAGGAGATAATCACACTGATTAATGTGTGCTGAAATACGCAGTTGTGTGAAAAGAGTCCAAGCTCACTGCCAGAAGTGAAATTCCCAGAGATCTGGACTTGGAAAGCACCACCACCTGCGAAGCTGTTCAGCTCTGAGTGCCCTCACCTCATTGATGGCATTCCGTTGTGCAGAGGGCTTTGAGGTTAGCAGAGAGGGATACAGTCTGAGTGAGCCATTGAAGACACTGGAGAAATTCAGATACAAAATAAGCCATGTGTTCCTTAGTGTTCTCATTTCCTTTCTGCACCATTCCTGATTTTTCTTGGCTGGTGTCTGTGCTGTGTTCTCATCCCAGGGGAGTCCTTTTCATTTTTCCCAGGAGCGTGAACAAAGCAGATGAGATCCATGGAGCCTGAGGACCCCACAGCAGAACCATGTGATTTTGCAGATGAGGGCTGTCTGCTAATGGTCATTGGCTGTTGCAAAGAGACTCTTCCTTTTTATTTGTGGTCTGAAGCTTTATTGATTGACAATTTCTTCCTGCTCTACAGCTGTTAGGCTATGCAAGTAGAAGCAAACCCCTATGACTCCATAGGCTGCTCAGTTCTGAAGTCATAGGTACTCTTTGTACCTTTTCTTTAAGCAGGACATTATCCTTGAGTTCCACCTGCTGCTCTTTTTCCAAAGGCCTAGAGTACATCGTTGTACCTCTCAAAAAATAGTTGTTTGCAGAATAACTCCCTAAAGACTTCCCCTTCTGTAGGAAGGAAGGACTCCATGGCAAGCTGACATTTTAAAAATTTATTTGATTAGGATGAACAGGGATTTCATCTGAATCCAAGAGCAGTGCTGTTAGGGAGATCCTAGTCACTTGTGTCTGTCCTTTCAACAGCTGTAGGTGAGAACAAGCACAGCTGGTATAGATTCACTCTTTATTTGTTTCAGGTCCAAGCACAATGTTAGTGGTGTTTGCACCCTCTTGGAGCTGAGCCCTAAATTAAATATCTGCTGTGGTTTCTCTGTGATTGTCTTTAGATGTATCTTTTTATATTAGCCATGAAATGAATGGTATCTTACCATGTTGAAAAGCTGGATGTGCCCTGGCCATGTGAGCTAGCCCCCGGAAGCCCCCATGCCCTGGGCTGATCCCCAGCATGGGCAGCAGGAAAGGTGGGAATTCTGCCCGTGAGACCCCACCTGCAGAGCTGCCCCAGCCCTGGGGCCAACAGCAGAAGGACGTGGAGCTGCTGGAGAGAGCCCAGAGGAGGCCTCGGAGCTGCTCCAGAGCTGGAGCTCCTCTGCTCTGGAGCCAGGCTGGGAGAGCTGGGAATGTTCCCCTGGAGAAGGGAAGGCTCCAGGGAGAGCTCCGAGCCCCTTGCAGGGCCTGAAGGGGCTCCAGGAGAGCTGGAGAGGGACTTTTGGCTTGTTTGGACAGTGGCTGAGGTCACTTGGTTTGTTCAGCCTGGAGAAGAGGAGACTGAGGAGAGACTTCATCACAGTCTGCAACTTCCTTCTGAGGCACAGAGAAGGGGCAGGCACTGATCTCTCTGTGGCCAGGGACAGGACCCAAGGGAATGGCTTGAAGTTGTGTCAGGGGAGGTTTGTTTGGATGTCAGGAAAAGGTTCTTCCCCCAGTGGGTGGTCAGACACTGAACAGGCTCCCCAGGGAATGGTCACAGCCCCGAGGCTGCCAGAACTCCAGGAGCATTTGGGCAATGTGCTCAAGCACAAGTTGGGATTGTTGGGGTGTCTGTGCAGGGCCAGGAGTTGGACTCCATCATCCTTGTCAGTCCTTTCCAACTCAGCATACTCTGTGATTCTGTGATCTGTTCTGCACAATAGGACACAGTTTTCTGACCATAAAGAATTTTTTACTTAATACCAGGGGAGCTGCACACCAAAAAAAACCTGAGCCACAGCATGTTTAATGATTAATCTAGACAGTTTTAGTCTTCTCTAGACCAGAACGTCACACCAGCAGAGAGCTTTGAAGGGATTTTGCCCTGTGTGTTGAGTGGCTAATTACAAATCTTTTATTTATTTATTTTTCTTTACAGGCCAAACACAATCCTCAGGCTTCGATTCAATCACTTTGCCACAGAGTGCAGTTGGGACCACTTGTATGTGTATGATGGAGACTCAATTTATGCTCCCTTACTGGCAGCTTTTAGGTAAGTTCCCCTTGGTGAGACTGTTAACTGTAGCCAGTGGTATTTTCTTAACTTTGAGCCTGACTTGAATGTGGCTTCTAACATTGTGAATATGATCCAGTAATCCAAATGTATAACACTGCAAGTGCAGCACATGTAGCCAGTGTCCTTTTGTGCACTGTTTGTCAGCATAAACAATTAAGGAGTTGTTTTTCACTTTTACAATGAACAAGTCATGTCATTGCACTGTAGCATGTAAGTATTATGTTTTCATTTCCAAATCCTGATTCTTTGAGAGACAAAAAAATTATTGTCATCTGTCTGGGCTAGAGATGATTTGGTGTGCAGGCTCCTTTGAGGGGAGAAAACTGCCCCATTTTATGAGTTTGAACATGATTTAGGAGTTAAACTTGTAGTATGTCAATGCAGACCGAAGGGCAAAAGCCAGCTAATGTTGTAGACATGGAGATCTCATGGAATTATGTATATCTTTTATGTACGTTAAACTTTAAATTTTTAAACTATTTGAAACATGTTCAGGAACAACAACGATGGATCATCCTTGTAAAAACATAGAATCACAGGATGGTTTGGGTTGGGAGGGACCTTAAAGCTCATTCAGTGCCACCCCCTGCTGTGAGCAAGGACACCTTCCACTATCCTAGGGTGCCCCAACCCCCATCCAGCCTGGCCTTGGGCACTCCCAGGGATGGGGCAGCCACAGCTTCTCTGGGAAACCTGTGCCAGGGCCTCACCACCCTCACAAGGAAGGATTCCTTCCCAATGTCCCATCTAATCCTGCCCTCTGGCAGTGGGAAGCCATTCCCTGCGTCCTGTCTCTCCATCCCATATCAAATGTCCCTCTCTAGCTCTTGATGTGTAAAAGTATCCATTCTGCCAATAGTTTACAAGTAGTTGGCTTGTCCATGTGATGAGAGATCGGTGTGGATGCTGGTGAACAATCGACATTTCATGCTGAGACCTAAATGTAACTTGTGCATTTCTGTATTTCAGTCTCACAGTGACACCACCACCTTATGCTTTTTATTCTTTAAACTGAAATTAGGAAAATAATCCCAAGTTAACTATGGAAAAAACTACTGGCTCCCCTGGGACTCTGCTTGTTCCAAGTGGCTGCGCGTAACTATTTCCAGAATTAACCTTCTGCTGGGCTTCCTCTCATTTGTGAAATAAAGATCTAAAAATACTTTGTATTAGTTCTAGAAAAATCCTTGTAATGTCTGTTAGAGAAGATTGGCAGAGGAACAAAAGTTTAAAAACAAAAGTTTAAAAATTTAAAAATAAAAATTTAAACCATCACATGTGGTTTTTTTGGTCTTCAACTGCAAACGTAGATTTGTTTTGGAGTGAAGGAATGTTTCCTGTAAAGCTTCAGACTAATGTGAGGTCGAAACAGGACACCTCATTTGAAGAAGAAACAACCTTCTCTCTTCTAAAGACCTCTAAAAACCTGGCAATGCCACCTGGAAGTGCTCTCCTGGTATCATGCCCTGATTGATGTGCAGGAAGAAGAGGAAATGTCATCTTGACCCAATGTCATTTGGTTCTACTCAAGATATTTTTTAATACACTGGTGGAAAGGTGAAATGATGATGACTTGTGCCTACCATTTCTTGTGTGTTTTCCAAAAATTAATAGGCTTTTAAAATTGAAGTTATAAGTAGTTCACAGCATTAACAGTTATGGTTCAGACTGGGAAGTCTTCTGTAAATCAGAAAGCCTGGGCCTGAGGACAAGCAAATGTGATCTTAGTAAAGTAACGTTTTTGAGGCAGGGGAAAAAAAACAATTTTTTTTTTTAAAATTGCTTCTTTAGATGACATTTGAATTTAACTTCATTAGCAGTAAGCTGTGGTGTTCAGTAATCCAAGTTCAGGAAATGGCAGATGCTTCTCATTTTGGTGAAGTACCAGAAAGCATCTGTTGAAAAACACCTTTCTCTAATACAAAATGAATGCACTGGAATTTTTAAGAGCAGTGTTCGTATTTTCTCAGTTTACTTGGGTTATATTAAATTTATTATTACCATAACTATATTTCCTTGTTCATTATTTTTGCACCCTGCCAGGAGATTTGCAAGATTGAGCTTTGTACAGTTGGACCCTGTAAACTTTCAGAATTTGTTGACAAACACTAGAAATTCCTTCCTTTCTGAAGTCAGTTTTTGTTCCCTCCCTGGCTTTTTACAGCAGTTCCCTGAGCCTTCGCTTCCTTCACTGCTCTCTTTGGTTTTCTTGACCTTGTGATGCTCATTTGTGTTTGTTCACAAGATGATATTTATCCTGAATGTATATAGATCTATCTTGTATATATATAAGATGATCTTGGAAATCCTCAGCACTGGACTATAGGGAAGCTTTAAATTGGTTTTATCAGTTTTTAACAGCAATAAATATTTGCATAATGCCGACATTTACACGGTTCAAGTGTCTGCGTAGTCTAAACTCCTTGTAGTCTGAGAGCCCCCAGAGCTGCCTGGTCCTGCACATTAAACTTTTTTTTATTAAACAGCATTAAAAATATCTTTGCTGGTTTGTACTTGTGATCACAGGCACAATGAGACTGTGTAAATAAGCTGCTTCAAAAATGCAATAAAAGAACATGGAAACAAATGCAGCATGTTTGTCAGCACTGATGAAGAAATCTGAATTAGATAAACTCCACTCAGCACCTGTGAACTTTGTTGGTTTTGTTAACTTTACTCCACATTAAACATTTACCAGGGCTGGTTTTGCACCTTTATTTTCATTTTGCTGTGGTTGGCAGGGGGTGTTTTCCTCATCAAACCCAGCTGTTCTTGTGCAAGACCTTTGGCAATGGCCCAGAAGCTCCTGGTGGTTGCTATCAGGTGCCAGATGGATGGTCACGTGAGCCTTTGTTCCCTCAGGAAACAGGATCAGCTCAACATCCTTTTGTTACTTGCTGGTCAATATGGCACTTGAGCGCCCAAATTTGAGCGGAGGGTTGAGTTGGGTTGGAAGGGTCTGATCCCTCTCTTAAAGCAGGGCGAGCATCAGAGCCCTTTGCTCAGGACTTTATCCAGTCAAAATGCGAGTTTATCTTTAGGATGGAGATCTTGTTAGATCATAAATTGATCCTATGGGTCAGTGGTCCAGAGACTGGTGTTAAAAATAAAAAGAAGAATGATAAAAATTGGATCTAATACTAATGTCTAGCCACAATCTCTTGCTGCAACCTGTGTGTGTTGCCTCCTGTCCTTCTCTTGTGAACCTCTGATATTCCCTTCTTTCTGATCTCTCCTGAGGTAGTTGAAGTCAGAAATTGGATTTTACCCTTCTTCAACCGTCTCTCCTTGAAGTTAAAGAAACCTCACTCCTTCTACCTGTCCTTGTAAATAGATCATATGGTTGACCCTCCTCTATTTTTTCCTACTATTCCCTCAATTATTTGCCAGAAACTGTAACTGACATCGCTGCCATGGGAACATGTATCCAGCTTGGGGGCCTCCAACAGCAGAAGGATGTGGAGCTGCCAGAGCAAGTCCAGAGGAGGCCACGGAGATGCTCCAAGGCTGAAGCCCCTCTGCCACTGACACAGGCTGGGAGGGCTGAGGCTGTTTCCCTGGAGAAGAGAAGGTTTCAGGGAGACCTCGGAGCCCCTTCCAGTGCCTAAAAGGGCTCCATGAGAGCTGGAGAAGGACTTTGGACAAGGACCTGGAGTGACAGGATAAGGGAAAATAGCTTCCCACTGCCAGAGGGCAGGGTTGGATGGGATATTGGGAAGGAATTGTTCCCTGTGAGGGTGGGCAGGCCCTGGCACAGGGTGCCCAGAGCAGCTGTTTCTGCCCCTGGATCCCTGGAAGCATCCAAGGCAAGGTTGGACAGGGCTTGGAGCAACCTGGGATAGTGGAAGGTGTCCCTGCCCGTGGCAGGGGCTAGAATGAGATAATCCTTAAGGTCCCTTCCAACATAAACTGTTCCATGATTCTATGGTAACAATAGTCATGTAAGAACTGGGGACGTTTTTTGGGCAAAGCCCCTGATCTGGAGGATTCTGTGGATGGACGAACTTCCCTGTGGTGGTGCTGCAACGGCTGGGTCTGCCTGTACTGCAAAAAGGGAAGAAGGTTTCAAGAAAGATTGTACTTTGAGGTGCTGCCAGCTCTATAATGAATCTACCTATTTTTTTTTAGTAAGTGTTGTTGCAATGGCTTTGTTTCCTTAAAAGTCCATGTTTTGGAGCCATCTTACTTCGTTTAAGACCATAAATTTGAGATGTCTCCTTGTATTCTCCTCCCTCCTTTTTTATTTTTTTTGCTATTGTTTTATTTTTAGTCTTCTGTAACTTCAATTTTTAGTTTGTTTAGTTTTACTCTTGTAGTTTTACTCTCTGTAGATGAGGTGCACTGACTGGTTTTTAGTAAGAGAAATCTTGCCATTTTGTGTACGTGTGTGTCCAGGTGGATCAAAGTATTAAAAAATTTGGATAATTGGATTTTGATGGATTGCAAAGCTGATTTTTCAGTATCATCTTTATCTTTTTACTCCTCCGTGAGCTCTACTCTATATTTTCTCTCTTTCCTTTTGTGACTCCCAATTTTGCCTGTTTTCTGCTCGGTAGAGCTCCTCCTGCTTTTGATCTCTGACAGGTTGTGTCTCGGGAGGAAATGAGGAATATACCAGTACCGTGATACTCATGTGGCAAATCCAGGCAAAATAATAGAGGAGGTGCCCTTTGTTTTAAATTATTCTGGTTTTTCAGTGGTCTAGGGGAAAGAACAGGGCAGTGTGTGCAGGGCAGTGGAGAGGCTGGGTCTCCTGGACATCATTGTGGACTTCAGTACTTGAAGTGAGCCTCCATATTGAGTTGGAGAGAGACTTTGGACAAGAGCATGGAGTGACAGCACAAGGAGGAATGGCTTCCTACTGGCAGAGAGTAGGTCTAGATGGGATATTGGGAAGGAATTGTTCCCTGTGAGGGTGGTGAGGCCCTGGCACAGGTTACCTTGAGAAACTGTGGCTGCCCCATCCCTGGGAGTGTCCAAGGCAAGGTTGGATGGAGGTTGGAGCACCCTTGGATAGTGGAAGGTGTCCCTGCCCATGGCAGGGGGGTGGAACAAGATGATCTTTAAAGTTTCTTCCAACCCAGGCCATTCTATGTTTCGTTGATTCTGTGATACTGTTTAACTTTCTGCCACTGACTTCACAAATCCAGCTTACAGAAAATAGACGTTGTTTCAGTGCAAAGCAGAAGTCTGCCTTTCCCTGGGTGTCACTGGGCAGCTGAGCTGAGTAGGAGTGTTTATTTGCTTTGGAGTAGAGATGGTTGCAAAATGTTTTGAAACCTTATGAAAGGAAATAAAAGTGGTGTGTTGTGAAACATGCTAATCTTCGCCAGAGTTGAGTTGCTCAGAGATTCTGGAACATAATTTAAAGGAAGTTTTGCATAATCCTTTATCGTTCTGATTCTGCGTATTGGATTCTTTTTCATGGCAGATGTAAATTCTGTTTCTGCTTCTGTTTATTCCATATGATTCTGGGAGCAGGCTGATTTGTTCACTGTTTTTGAGGTTCAACCATTCAGGGATCTGATTGTTACCATTGTGTTATGTTCTCTTCATGGCTTTCTCTGAAAGAAATTAAAATGCCCCATCCCTGGAAATGTTCGAGGCCAGGCTGGATGGGACTTGGAGCAACCTGGTCTAGTGGAAGGTGTCCCTTCGCATGGCAGGGGTGTTTGACTAGATGACCTTTAAGGTCCCTTCCGACTCAGACCATTCTATGAGTAAGTTTCCTTAGGCTATTTTAAATTTGTGTAGGTGGGATAACATCCTCTTTAGTTATTTACACGTTAATCACCAGAAAAAGGTGGAAATAAAGGAGAAAGTAGGATGCAAGCATCATTATTGAGGTATCTGTGTTCTTGTCAAACAAATCCAAAATTTGAGATTTCTGTGAGATAACAAAGAATTGTTGAGTGATAGTCCTTTCATTAGGAAAGATTATTGAAGGGGATTTTTTTCTTGCCTTCCACCTATTTTGCCCTGTAATATCATTGATAAGTGCTGAAGAAGAAACCAGAACAAAGAAATTTTTTCTTGTCCCTGAGCTGCAGATTTCCTTACCTGAATTATTTTCAAATGTCTGTTTTCCCATGGTGGAGATGTACTGTCCTACAGTTTCCATTACAAAGGAATATTATGAACCAAACAAGAAATTTGTTAGGCTTTTTGTTCTTTAGCTTTGTGGGAGATAGTCTTTTGGGAGAGATAAACTTCAGAAGTCTCAAATGCTGAGAATGAAACAAGGCACCTCTTCCAGACAGAGGAAAATAGAATTAATTTTGCCTTGTAATCTCATATCCTTGAGAAGCAAATGAGCAGCAGGGGGAAATCTGGCTTTCTCATAGGGAAATATTTATTGAGCTGCCTATCAGCAGATGTGCTGGAGTTGTTTAGCCAAAACATGGGATCAGATTCCAGTGATTTTATGGTGTGTTGGTAAAATGAAGGATATATTTTTGTCCACTGTAAGACTTGTTGTGCAAGGAAGGCTGTTGTGCAGTTTGCAGTGTGATTCTGCTATAGGTAGTTTGTTTGTCTGCTGGTTTTGGTACAAATACCCCAAAATCTGTAGCAAAAAGGATTGCTGGGTGTCTGTTCTATTCTTGGAGCACACAGTTGTATTGTATTGTGGGGACAGAAAAATTCAGGTCACAAAAAAGTGCTTTCCAGGCGGTATTAATGGATGCTATGGATAGCTGGGAGTGATTTCCTTGAGCGGATAAACTCATTTACTCTGTCCAAGGAAACTGTCTTCAACTGCATTTGCTTTCTATTCTAAATAGATGTGAAAAGAGGAAAAGTAAGTTCTTTTCAGGGGGGAAATTATTTTCATTGTTGCTTTTTAGTTGATGGTGGCCTTGGATACTCAGGAGTCACAGGGCACGGGACAAGGCTCGGCTGTTTTCCCGGGAAAGCGGCTGGAGCTGCCTCTGGTTCCCTGCCCGACACACTCTGCTCTGCGACTTGAAGTCTCTGCTTGTCACAAAGCTTCGACTTTGCCTTTGAAAATGGGGGTGAGGCTGGGGAAAGACGGATCCATGCAGGAAAATAGCAGCTGACTGTGAATAGGGTGTGGTAGACAATGTGCTGTGCATGGATAAAGGCTTTTAAAAGCATAAATTCAATAGAGTTTGAATTTGTGCCAGCTTTGATGCCTTTTGTATGAGGGAGGAATTAACGTTTTCATTTTGTTATTGTCAGACTTCTGTTAAATGAAGAATAAACATTCCCTTTCAGATACAAAGTATTTAGTGCAAATAGGTAAATAGGTAGTAATTATTTTTTTCAAAGATCATTTAGTCCTCTTGTCAGTTGACTCCAATTATTTTGACAAACCATTGTATAAATCTGTAGTGTGTCCAGTCTGGAATACTGTAGATAGTCTTGCCCACCATCTTTGCTTCTCTCTGCCAGTCCTGGAAAACGAAAAGGCTGGAGGATCTCAGAGAACAAGAAGGGTGAGAGAAACATCCAAAGGCATCCAGAAGTGTGAAGCAAAGAATGAGGTGGGAGTTGGGAGTGTGACAGACTGCTAGGATAGAAAAGACAAAAAATGTGAATGTAATGAGTCAGGTGGAGCTTATAAAAGAAGGGATGACAGGAAGATGTGGTGCAGTTGACATGCCTGAGGGATGAGACAGCATCCAGAGGGACCTGGACAGGCCCAAGGAGCGGCACTATAGGAACCTCATGAAGTTCAGCCAGGTTTAAGTGCAAGGTCCTGCATCACGTTGGAGCAGTCCCGAATATCCGAACAGACTGGGGGATGGAGGGATTGAGAGCAGCCCTGGGGAGAAGGACTCGGGAATGCTGGTGGGTAAGAGACTGGACGTGCCCTGGCCTCGTGACCTGGGACTGAGAACGCCCTCCATGCCCTGGGCTGATCCCCAGCATGGGCAGCAGGGGAGGGGGATTCTGCCCCGCTGTCCCAGTCAGGTGAGACCCCACCTGCAGAGCTGCCCCAGCCCTGGGGCCAACCGCAGAAGGACGTGGAGCTGCTGGAGAGAGCCCAGAGGAGGCCCCGGAGCTGCTCCAGGGCTGGAGCCCCTCTGCTCTGGAGCCAGGCTGGGAGAGCTGGGAATGTTCCCCTGGAGAAGGGAAGGCTCCAGGGAGAGCTCCGAGCCCCTTGCAGGGCCTGAAGGGGCTCCAGGAGAGCTGGAGAGGGCCTGGGGACAGGAGATGGAGGGACAGGACACAGGGAATGGCTTCCCACTGCCAGAGGGCAGGGATGGATGGGATATTGGGAAGGAATTGTTCCCTGTGAGGGTGGGCAGGCCCTGGCACAGGGTGCCCAGAGAAGCTGTTTCTGCCCCTGGATCCCTGGAAGTGTTCCAGGACAGACTGGATGGGGCTTGGAGCAGCCTGGGATAGTGGAAGGTGTCCCTGCCTATGGCAGCGAGTGGGATGAGATGAGCTTTAAGTCTCTGGTTTAAGCTTCTAATGCGAACCAGTCTGCGATTCTATGACTGACTGTTCATATTTCTCATAGAAAAGGAAACCAAGAGGCAGCAAGTCAAAAACGAGTAGAATAATCCTTTCTCTGCTGTTGTGGAGTTAAATTGTTAACCTTACTGCTGCAGATGTTTTCAGGTGAAAAGGATATAAATTATTAAGAGAGGAATTGGATAGAAGAATGGATGAATGGTTTATTTAACTGTGCTGACTTGGGTGCATTCTCCAGGTCTAAGCATCTGAACTGGGTGTCTGGAAGCTGGATTACACATCACCAAAATGCTCTGTACTTGCTTGATTTGTCACAGCCTTTTCCAATCATTTTTGTAGCCCAGAGTCAGGAGGAGACCTGGGCTCAGCAGACCTTTCGTTTGACTTCGTAATACAGATTTTATTCTTTTGGGACACATTAATTTCTGTTTCCAAACATGCTGTCTTGTTTTATGAATGGGACCTGCTTAATTCATTGCTGAGTAACAAGGGAGGGAAAGGTTTTTGATAAGGATAACTAACATTCTAGATAGCTTCAGGTTTTGTCAGGTTAAATACTTTTGGTACACATTTATTTACAGTTCCACAAATTCATTATACTTCAAATAATGGAAATACATTGAGTTTCAGTTATTTTATTAGTACCGGTGCATTTATTCTTGTTGCTTTGCTCTCTTTTATTTCTCTTCTAATATTGTTCTTTTACTTTTTCAGCGGTCTTATTGTTCCTGAGAAAGACAGCAATGAAACAGTACCTGAAGTTGTAGCTACTTCTGGATATGCTCTTCTACATTTCTTCAGTGATGCTGCCTATAATCTCACAGGGTTTAACATCACCTATAAGTAAGTGGCTCCACTCCACAGTGATGCTACAAGTTGAGCAAAAGGAGATTTCCTCTTTTCTCACTTTTGTCTTGAAATAAGCAATTGGCACTGAAGCATGTAATTATGAGCAGACACCTGAAATTCAATTTTTATCTTTATTATACCCTTGCAATAGCTAATAAGTGGCATGTGCTCAATGTTACAACTTGTCAGTTGTCAGTGTGGATAAATATTTGCTCCTAATGACATCATATTTTTTATTTTATGTTATTAGATCAGTTTGATTGTATCTAATCAACAAGAATTGATATATTTTGTGCATGTCTGTGCTCTTGAGTGTTCTGCAGAAATACTTCTGCATAAACACACTTTTCCATCAGCCACACATTCCACTTGAGACACTGGGCTATACCTGCTGTTGAGGATCTTCATCCGTGGGATGCTCTTTCTTATTCAATCCCTGGACTGAATCCCTTAATCTGGCTTCTTTTTATTCTGGAATGGTTTTATACTCTTTCATTCATATTCTAAATAGATGGGTGCTTTCTGTTCACTGACATGTATTTAGTCCTCATTGATGAGCTTTTTAAAAGTAATTCTGGTGTGCTCCCTAATTCATCAGCTGCTTTTAGAAAGGTTTTGTTTTGAGGTAAATGTGTCGACATACTCACAGAGATGGAAGCTTTTTCTTCTGTAGGGATCGTGAGCTTTGAAATTTTTTGCTCTTACAGATGCAAGTTATGTTTGTGCCACACTGGGAGATTTAATCTGGGAGTAACCTGCAGAAGGTCTCACCTCTTTCAGAAAAAACAGCTGGAAAAACAGTCACAACTGACTTTTTGCAACAATTGAATTTCTCTTAAAATGAGGAGCTTAGTTTTTGAATATCAAGTCTCGATGCTTTCCTCCTTAGTAAAAACATAAATATGTGCTTAATAATCCACATAACAGTGAATTCTTAGAAAAATAGGGGGCATCCAGAACCCCTTGAAAGCTCCAGAAGAAAATGAGGAGCCTTTGCAAAGTTACTTAAATCAGAGGAGCTGAAGCAGCAGCATTTTCCAAGTCTGGCTGATCGTATAAACCGGGACTCCATCTACTGCCAGCTGTTGGGTTTGCACCATTGCAATAAAACATTCTCTTCAAGAAGAATATTCTTTTCATTCTTCACTTTCTTCGTCATTTCAAACATTTTTCAAGTGCTGTTTTGAGTTCTTAGGTTTCCTCGTAACAATTTTTCAGCAAGTAGATTAAATGGTACATTTGTTTCTTTTAACTGTCTTCGTAGTTACTACTGGGTATAGGTACTCAACAAACACTTGTGAAATTATGTCTTGGAGCCAGCGACAATGAGAATAATGGGTAGTAATCCCCATCTGTGAATTATACTGGTTAATACACCAGCAAAATCTGGAGTCTGGAAATTAATATGATCTCAAAATTTGGACCTTTACCAAGGATGTATCTGATTTTGCCTCAGCTATATTGCAGATATTACAAAATCAGAAATTATTCAAAGCAGGCATGTCTTTGGCTTAGGTTTCGTCTCCAGTGTGTTCTCTTGGTAAGCAGATCCCAGAATAGCACCTAATTGTGAGCAGTTTAAATATGACCTGCGCAGACACCACAGCAGCCTTATACTCTGGTTAAATTCCTCCCTTACTGTTGAGTGTTTTAAGGCAAGTCATTTGCCTTACAAATGGCTAAAAACCATATTGATAATTTTCTCAGAGGAGCTGAGAGTTTAATTTGTGAAACGACACAGGTCTGTAGGAATAGAGTACAAATCTCTCCAGGTCCATCACACCAGGTACCAGATGACTGTCCCTTGGTTTGTAATGGTCTGTATTAACTTTGTTCAGCATCACTCTTGCCTTTTTTAATAAGTCTTGGGGATCTGCTTCCTTCCTGACAAACTGCTCTGTCCCCAGTTTCAATATGTGTCCCAATAACTGCTCTGGCCGAGGGGAGTGCAAGCTCAACAGCAGCACCAGCGCTCTGCAGTGTGAGTGTGCCACGTACTGGAAGGGAGAAGCTTGTGACATTCCCTACTGCGCGGAGGATTGCGGGGCACCTGAGAGAGGCCGGTGCAACTTCAATGACTCTAAAGTGTGTTTGTGCTCTGCAGGTTGGCAAGGTGAGTGTCCTGGTGGGTATAGAGAACTTCTGGGATGCATTTTCTTTGTGTGGAACTGGAAGTTTAATTGGGAGTGCGGGGGAATGTTCTGCATGACAAGTATTAGCATTTTGACTAGGAACAGAGTATCTGCTTTTTAAATTTAAAAGATCACACTTCATTTGGAAGGTTGGATATGCTGGAGAGGAGGCCACACAGAGGCTTCAAGTGCTGGAGCCCCTCAACTCTGGAGCCAGGCTGGGAGAGCTGGGGGTGTGTTCACTTGGAGAAGAGAAGGCCCCAGGGAGACCTCAGAGCTCCTTCCAGGGCCTAAAGGGGCTCCAGGAGAGCTGGAGAAGGACTTCGGACGATGGCCTGGAGTGACAGGACAAAGGGGAATGGCTTTAAATTGAAACTGGGTTGTTTTAGATAAGATATGAGGAAGAAGTTTTTTACGGTGAGGGGAGGGGAGGCCCTGGCACAGGGTGCCCAGAGAAGCTGTGGCTGCCCCATCCCTGGCAGTGTCCAAGGCCAGGTTGGACAGGGCTTGGAGCACCCTGGTCTAGTGGACCGTGTCTGTGCCCATGTCAGGAGTTGGAAGAGAATCCTTCCAACCCAACCCTGTCTGTGATTCTGTGTTTTCTTGCAATTGCTTTTAAAAGCAGCTTCATCACCACAGTGGAACCAACCTGTGGTATGCAGGCATCACTTCAAACCTCATTCCTATGCACCTAAAGCAAATTTGAGCCTGGTTGTCATAGCTGACCTGTTTGAACATGTAAAATGCCTTGTTCTCATGTCCAGCTGAGCTGATCAGCCATGTCCACCTTGGCAATGATTTGGGCTGAACATACATTTTTCCTTTGCAAAGACCTACTGACATGTAAGAATTAGTCTCATGTTAAATGCAGCCAGCTACAGCACTGGCAGGAGATTGACCTCCAGCTGAACTACAGTCTTTGGAACAAAACAGTTTTTAAACCTTCTTTTCCCAGGTCCTGGCTGTTCAATTCCTCTTCCTGCAAACCAGTCATTTTGGACCCGGGAGGAATACTCTCTTCCAAAACTTCCTAGAGCATCCCACAAAACCGTCATCCATGACAATAAAATGTGGATTGTTGGAGGCTATGTCTTCAATCATTCTGACTCTCAGAAGGTTTTAGCGTGAGTATACATCCACATAATAAAAACTAAAGAGAGGAACTTAGATTTGAGAGTTATTTTTAGGAAATGCCACCTGACGTGCTTTGCTTTGGTCTGTGCTTCATTTCCAAGGGAAAACAACTGTAATAAAAACTCAGGCTCATGTTTGAGATAGGGGGAAATCTTGCTAAGGGGTGCTAATTTTGGAAAAGAAAGGCATAAGGTTCCTAATGTTCAGTGAGTTTTGATTCATCTGTGTCTGAGAGCATGTAACTATTCTCTATTTATCTGGGCCAGCTCCTGAATTATATATCTGGCCTCATATTCAAAGAGGGTAGTTTTGCTTCAGTGTTTTTAGCCCTTGCCTGTGTCATGTCTGTGTGACTTCAGAGTTTTGGACTCCTTAATTAACACATAGCGATTACTCTAGATGGTTATCCGTAGTGGATGGGATACCAAACAGGGAGTGGCATTAGGATGAGGACATTTATGCAATTGTTAGAGGAGATTTAACAGTAACTAAAATATCAGGTAATAATTGTGTACTTCGTGGAAATACTGCATTAAAAAAACCCCAGCTTTTGTATTGTATTTAGGCAGATCTAGGCAAAAGCTGCTTTTTTTTCCAGAGATGCTCGCCTACCTCATTTTGATGGACCTAAGTGAGAGCTGTGTATTCGGCACTCACGTCCAGAGGTAATAGTTCTTATAGGGGAAGAGGAGCTGAAAATGCACATTTAAATGTAGAACAATTGCTAGGTGCACCCACAATTTACTCCTCCAAAGTCACACCTCGTTTTTTAATAGTATACCCTATGGCTTTGTTGAATACTTTTTCAGAGATGATTTTATCTCACAAGGCTCTAAGCTTGGCAGATATAGTGTATTATTCTAAATAAAAAGCCACAAGCCATTTTCAGGGCAGAGGGCTTATGTTATTTCAAGCATGAATGGCAAAGACATAATTAAAAAGTGCTTTTTAAGCACTGGCAGAGTTTTTAAAATCAAGTAGTTGGAAATTACCTAAGTTTAGTGTGAAGTTTTCCTACTGTTTTGAGGGAGAGGTGGTGTAGGTTGTCACAGCTTAATAGGCGATGCATTAGCTCTTGGGTTTGTGTGGAAAAGAAAACAGGGCAAAGGAAATCAATGTGTGGATGTTGAGAAATAGAGCAGGCTCAGCTGGATTTTTTTAACCCATAAATAGTTTGTGTGAACTTTGTGCATGCTGAAATCATGGCAGGATTTATTATTTTATTAAATAATTGTATCTAATATATTATATTGGTAAATAATTTTCCCCAAATCTTAGAAAGGACAAACAATCATATTCTCAGCTTTAATACCTATTCCTTGGAAAATAATTCAGTTTTTACTATACAGGTATGATCTTATTTCTGAAGAGTGGCTTCCACTGAACAACTCTGTGAACTCAGTAGAGATGAGATATGGTCATTCACTGGCATTACACAAGGTAAGTTCAGAGTTCCAGACTCACTTCCCAGCTGATTTCCCCTTCTTCTCTCCTGCTTTCCACCCCTTATCCCAGATCAGTCTTGCTTTGGGAGGAGCATTCCAGAGGCTCGTCCAGACTGTATACTTGTGCTCTTGGGAATCCTTGGGTGGGTATCCTAGGAAGTCTGTAGTGCTTCTGCCTGTGTGTTCCTTCTTTGCCCTTTCTCCAGAGATTTTAAGGATGACTGAGGTCAGTGAGTCCATTATTTCCTTCTTGCTGTCTGTGCTGACAAGACATGCCTGAGGCTGAGTTGGCTGGAGTTCAGCTGGTTCTCCAGCTGCCTTTTATGTAGATCATGTGAATGTTTTTATGAGCTCTGTTGTCCAAGACACCAAAGCAGAGCTGGGTAATTAGGGATTTTTGTTTCTTGCTCTGCAAGTAGACTTGTGAATCTGATCTTCCAGCATCTGGCACAGCCAGTGGATTTGACTGTTTTTACGTCCTTTCTTACATGTGTGCCTTGCTGTGAGTGACGGCCATGTGAGAACAGGAAGGCAAAGTCTTTGGAAAGGAAATGAGCTGAGTGATTATTGACCTTTGAGTTTTGGAATGTTATTTAGCTCAAACAGTGCAGGCCTGTACAAAACTTAATCTAAATACTCGAAAAACTCCACACGGGGCCATTCACAGACAGAGCACTTGAAGAACCTCAGAGGATGGAAATTCATCATGGAATCACAGAATGGTTTGGGTTGGAAGAGACCTTAAAGATCATCTAGTCCTAACCCCCTGCCACTAGACCAGGTTACTCCAAGCCCCATCCAGCCTAGCCTTGGACACTGCCAGGGATGGGGCAGCCACAGCTTCTCTGTGCACCCTGTGCCAGGGCCTCCCCACCCTCACAGCCAAGAATTCCTTCCCAATATCCCATCTCTCCCTGCCCTCAGTCAGTGTGAAGCCGTTCCCTCTTGTCCTGTCACTCCAGGCCCTTGTCCACAGCCCCTCTCCGGGGGACTTTATTAAGTAACTTCAGACCAGTGGCTTCATTCCTTACCAAATAGCTGTTTCCTAAATGCTGAACTCCTTGGCCTTATTTTATCTGACTTCTTTCAGGATAATATCTACATGTATGGTGGTAAGATAGATGCAACTGGGAACGTGAGCAGCCAGCTGTGGGTGTTCCACATTTCCAACCAGAGCTGGGCCCTGGTGACTCCAAAGGCCAAGGAGCAGTACGCCGTGGTTGGACACTCGGCTCACATTGTCACTCTGCAGGACAACAGCACCGTCATGCTCGTCCTGTTTGGGCACTGCCCTCTCTATGGGTACATCAGCAATGTCCAGGAATACAACCTGGGTGAGTGTGAGCGAGGCCCTCCTGCCAGTCACTTCAAGTGTAAGAGTTGGTTTGAAAGTTATTTAAGTGACTCATGTTCAGATAGGAAAACACAGGCAAATGTGATCTCCTCCTCCTGTTTGTATTTATGAGAAATTGAACCTAACATATTTGTATAACCCAGTGAGTGCCTCCAGCTTTAATACACAGTGTTAGGTCCCACAGACATAAAGCTGTAATTGAGAGAGTAAGCAGGACAACTGTGGGACAATTTAGATTAATTTTCCTCTCTACCTGTGACAAAACAAACACTTCTGAAGTTATTTTTTAATTCTGGAATTATAATAGTGGCTATAATAATTCAGACCAAATATCTGCTTAATCTGATACCCATGTCCCCAGCAGAGGATGCTTAGGGAAACAGGTGCTGAATTTCTGGACTCCCGTATCCCTGATAGGATCTGATCCCCATATCTTGGAATAGTCCAGGCTCTGATTTTAGGATCCAGAGATTGCTAATGTCATCAGTGGAGAAGCACAGGAAGCTTTCCAGGTAAACTGAACTTCTGCTTAACTCAGAAATGGAGGCACATTCCTGGCTCCATGGACCATGTAGAGATCGTAGTTAAGCACAGGAAGTTCACAACAGGAATGTGCTGGTTAGTCTCAGAAATAGCGGCCCTGTCTGCACTTTGGACCTGTTATCGTTGTCCTCCAGTCATGCTGATCCAGAGGATCTACTGGAGCCTGATTCTCTGGTGTCCATGTGAGCGAGATTTCTTTATCTAGGAGAAATCCAGAGAGAACCAGGGCGCGTGGGGCAGTGATTTGTTTTTGTCACGTGTGATCTTGCAGGCTATTCAGTTCCTTTGCCTTTTGTGTGCCTGCTCTGGCCTGGAGTTGGGAAGCTTGTATAGGGTTTCATTCAGCACTTACTACAGAGATTTGGTGTGTAATGTGGTATTTTTATTTCAGTTGCCATTATAATATGTCTAAAGTGCTTCAGACCAGTGTTATTTTAGTGAGTGAGATATAGGCTCATGAATCACGTATTAATTTTTAACTGCAGTGTTCTTCCCAGTCAGACTTGGCTTCAGTGCTGTCTGAGTTTATATATATATATATATATATATTTATACATATATAAAAAGTAAAAGTGCTCTTGAGCCCCATTCCAAATCAAGTCATGGTGCTGGCATTTTCATGTCATTGAAATGCAATCTATTATTTGTCTACTTTTTATTTCTCATTTACTTAGCTTGTGTGCAAAATGTAATAAATGACTCTGGAAGAGCTATTTCTGCTCTATTAAAAATACCTGGCGATGCTGCTTGACAACAAACTTCTTGAAGAAAATATTTTTGGATATGAAGTGATAGAGACAATGTCTAGATCTGAGTCAGGGGAATCCCAGTTTATTTCACCATGTTGTTGATGAGTTATTAATGGACAGAAATTAACCATGTTTTGTCACTCATATTTTTCAGTGACAAATACCTGGAGCATCTTACAGACGAGTGGAGCTTTGGTGCAAGGAGGATATGGTCACAGCAGTGTTTATGATCCAAATACAAGATCAGTCTATATCCATGGAGGTTACAAAGCATTCAGTGCCAACAAGTACAGGCTGGCAGATGATTTGTACAAATATGAAGTTGATTCCCGTATGTGGTAAGTGGTTCTTCTTCTGTCTTTTTCCTGTTTACTACCCTATCAGTTTTGTTTGTAGTGAACAAGTGGTTGGGTATTTGATAAGGGTACAGTGGTTTATATCTGCCTGAGTTCAGGATAGATGCTGTGCTCTTGAATCTCTTTTTTTTTTATTTCCCTTTATGAATGGACAATCATGTAATCAATATAATCAAGGCTGTGAGCAAGCCAAGAAATCCATTTTCATCTGTTGTTTGATTCAAGCTGAAAAGAAAAATATTTGATGTTTTTTTCTTGCTAGCCGTACACCCTGTGCATATGAGTGCAGTTACTGCAGTCAAGCGAGTGATAATCCATTCTGCAGTTAAGACTGTAAAAGAATTTCTATTATAACCCCATTTTCTTCTGGCTCTGTAACTGCTTGAAATGGTCATTTCTTAAGCTGAAATCTTCTGTGATTTGTTTCTGCCCAAAGGTGAGTTTTTTTAAAAAGCTATAGCCACTCTTCACAACTTGGAGCAGCAGAGGTGAAATACATTTCCCTTAATTCAGTGTTTTTCTTAATGTTGGTTCTAAAGGCTCCTGACAAAAAGGAGACTGTCTTTTGGGTTAACACATGAAATTTGAGTCACTATATCTCTTATTGAGTGTTCAAATAGCTTGTGTTTCTGCAGCATCTGTTTGTGAGTCTGTACTGATGAATAAGGTAATGACTGACTAATTTCCAACCCCCCCTCCTTCCCGCTCAGTTGTACACACAGAAATAACCCCACTTCCTCTCTAGGTTAATTTGATCTTCCACTTCACTCATGGAGTGGACAAATCTGGCTGAGCAGGCAGAAACTTAACAAATGTGACAGTGTGCTTCCAAACTCCTGCAGCACCAATTTTCTTTTGTCACATTTATTTTGTCAGTCTGGCAAGCCCTGTTGAACAAGTGGAGACTTGTGGAACAACTTGTTCAAGTAGGACTGCCTGTTCATCTCTATCTCTGCTTTTTTTTTTGTCATTGACTCTGTTTTATTCTTCAGTGATTTAGGCCCTCTCTTCCTTGTTAAATCCCATGAGCTTCCCATGGGCCCTCTTCTTGAGCTCTTCCAGGTCCCTCTGGATCAAATCCTGTCCCTCAGGCCTGTCAACCACACACTCAACTTGGTGTCCCTTAGTGGAAGGGACCTTAAAGCTCAACCCATTCCACCCCATTCATGGGCAGGGATACCTTCCACTGTCCCAGGCTGCTCCCAGCCCTGTCCAGCCCGGCCTTGGACACTCCCGGGGATCCAGGGGCAGCCACAGCTGCTCTGGGCACCCTGTGCCAGGGCCTCCCCACCCTCACAGGGAACAATTCCTTCCCAGTATCCCATCCATCCCTGCCCTCTGGCAGTGGGAAGCCATTCCCTGGCTCCTGGCCCTCCAGCCCTTGGCCCCAGGCCCTCTCCAGCTCTCCTGGAGCCCCTTCAGGCCCTGCAAGGGGCTCGGAGCTCTCCCTGGAGCCTTCCCTTCTCCAGGGGAACATTCCCAGCTCTCCCAGCCTGGCTCCAGAGCAGAGGGGCTCCAGCTCTGGAGCACCTCCGGGGCCTTCTCTGGGCTCTCTCCAGCAGCTCCACGTCCTTCTGCTGTTGGCCCCAGGGCTGGGGCAGCTCTGCAGGTGGGGTCTCACCTAATCAGGGCACAGGGGCAGAATCCCCCTCCTTCAACACAAATCCTCTCAGAAGTATAGGAGAATCCTCCACAGGATGACCCTTTGTGTTCAGTGTCATCAGTCCTACTGATTAAAGCTGAGAGCAGTGATGAGTTTGATTAGTGCTTCCCATGATTTAGTCACTGATGAGCCAGCGTGTTGTGCAGGTATTAAGCTGCAGGGCTCCATTTTCAGGAGCTGTATAGATTTCCTTAAAATAGAATTTTTAGTTGTGAGCAACGGGTGCTGCCCAGTGTGAAAGAATTCTTTGGGTTACTATAAAAGCAGAGTTACTATAAAATACTGGAGTCTTCCCAGGCTGACTGTGCTCAAAAGCCAAGTTAGTGTGAAAACCTGAGAATCCCTAGGCAAAGAATTGATTATTTGAAGATCCATAGCTTTGGAAAGAGTCTCTCATAGATATATTTCTCCTATAAACTGGCAAAGCAAATGGAAAGATGAGAGTGAAATTACAGGAGGAATTGAACAGTGTGGAATGTAATTGTTAAGCACCTCATTAGGAGAAGTAGTTAGATACTATTACCGTCCTCTCTGCACCCTCAAAATCTTCAGCTTGGATTTATGGAGTGTTTTGTCCTTGCCAGGTACTTGCCAGTCTCATTAATACATATATTTTTATTTCTGAAGGACTATTCTGAAAGACAGCCGATTCTTCCGCTACTTGCACACAGCTGTGATAGTGAGTGGGACCATGCTGGTGTTTGGAGGAAACACTCACAATGACACCTCCATGAGCCATGGAGCCAAGTGCTTTTCTTCGGATTTTATGGCCTATGATATTGGTAAGTTCTTGCAGAAATAATAACAAACCCCTAAGTACTTGGCTATTCCAAGGGAGCTGTCTTCAGTTTGCCTTCGGAATGACTGGTTTGCATGCTGGGTACATTATCCCGAATGGTGCTGGACACAGGGATGTGCCATCAGGAGAGTCTCATTAGCTTGCTACAGAATTCCAAGCAAATGAGGTGCAGTAATTTCCAGTTACAGACAGCAGCAGTTCCTTTGTCAACAGTTTATACACAACCTTGGGCATTAAAAATGAGGTTTTAAACTGCATATTGTTACAGAATCATAAAATCATGGAATCATTAAGGTTGGAAAAAACCTTTAAGATCACCAAGTCCAACTGGCAACCCAGCACCACTACCATTTTCACCACTAAACCATGTCCTCAAGTGCCACATCCACACCTTTTTTGAGCACTTCCAAAGATGGTGACTCCATCACTGCCCTAGGCAGCTTGTTTCAGTGTTTTGCAGCCCTTTGCATCAAAAAATATTTCCTAATATCTAATGTACATCTTCCCTGGCACAACTTGAGGCTGCTTCCTGTCCTGCTATCTCGGCCATAAATCTCTCCTGATGTTTTAAGTGTGTTTTAATCTATGATTGATCAAAAATTCAGGTTCTTAGGACAGTTACAAACACTAAACCCTGCTGAAACTCAACCTGCACAGTGCACAATCTTGTTTTAACTGCTTTATTCAATAATAAAGCCAGATTACTAGTTTGGATTTGCTGAGTTTCAATAGCCAGGAGAGGGCAGCATTTATTTGTGGATTTGGATTCCAGAGACTGTGAGTTTAAGGAGAACAAGGAAAGAAGAGATGAAATTACATAAAAGAAGGTACATACACAGCCAGATAATTCACACTGGGGAGAAACGCCGTTCTATACTCTGACATTTGCCTTTTGCTCTCAGAATGCCCTAAATGTGGGTGTCCTGAAATAATAATGTAAATCTGAAATCTCGAAGTGGCTGTCCACAGAGATCTCACTCCTGGTTCATGGGAGGAAAATGCAAGTGAATACTTGGATCATCAGGGTTTTGTATCCTTATGCCATTTTGCTCTCTGTTACAGCAGTCATTCCATTCTGCCTCCTGTGATTTCTAGTCACATCCCTCTGGAATTTTTGTGTGCTCCTAGCTGGCTTAATTTTGATTTTTTTTTTTAATTGAAGAATTAAAATGAGGTATTTGACCAGGTTGGATGGGGCTTGGAGCAGCCTGGTCTAGCGGAAGGCGTCCCTGCCCGTGGCACAGAGATGAAATGAGGTTGTCTTTAAGGTGCCATCCAGCCCAGAGTATTTTGTCATTCTGTGACAGTCATGAACAGTTTGATTTGTTTAAACTTTGGTAGCAATAGTGGTAGATTTTTCTTTCTGCATTCTGCTATCTGCCCTGACCTATTGAACTCCCTGTTAGGTGTAAAACACAAATTGCATTAATTTGACGAAATATGCCAATAATGATGTTCATTTTGATTCACTTTAGGTAACAGGCAGGTTCATATTACATGACATGAGTGGTGGTGTCAACATCCCCTGTTCTTCCCAGATGCTCACCAACATGGGGAGCTTACATTGATTTTACTTCACACGATGGGTGAGAGGTGTTCTTGAGTCCCCTCATTCCTTAGAGAAGAGGCTCTCAACCTGAAAAGAGTAGCTTTTTTTTTTAGAAATAAGACCACTTCTTCTGTTCTCTTCATTGCAGGACCCATTGTGCGTGATTTTCCTTATCCCATGTGACTAGGAATAAATTAGGGTGGTGGCTCATCATTTGTGTCACAGCAGGAACACCTTTTCAGTGGTTCTTCATGCATGATCTCTGCAGTAATCAATTACCCTGGTCATGCTCATGTTGGTCTCCATGGGTATAAGCCCATGTAACCCCCCTGTTATCTATCCCTTGATGTTCCCAAGGCACAAGTTACCCAGGAGAAAACCAAGCAAGGTCAGTTGATACCGAGGGCCTTCAGTGGAGAGGCTTAATAATTGTCTTTATTCCCTACTTCTATAGTATGCTGTCTGGCTGGTTTGCTCATTTTTACGCCTTGTTGATTAGCGATCATGATTGATTAATGGTCATAGTGATGGTTGGAAGGCTGGAGAGAAGTGGAATTAAACCCAGTCTGAAACAAAAGCTTCAAACCCAGGTCTTCCCCTTAACCTTTGCCATTACAAGTTATTTTGGTAGTAACTAATTTTATTTATGTCATCAAATTTTTCTGGTTTTCCCTCTTCAAATTTCCAAGTAGTCAGAGCACATGCACTGAGTACTGTGAGGACATAAAATGTTTTTTCTGTGTGGAGCAATGCTAGCAGCTTGCACTGAGATGTGTGCTGAGGGTGAGCAATAAAAGTTCTTGAGTGCTTCTTATCCTTTGTCCTCTACTTGACCAGGTTGGGGTATATTCAGTCCAAATTGTCCAGGTACTGCCTAGTTTGGGAAGGTTTCAGGATAACAATCCAGCTGTGTGCATGTGCTATTCTTGTTGATTCTCAGGACAAGCCTTTGGATTGTTGACATTTGGGTTGTGTGAGCACATGGGCAGAGCTGTCTCACAGTATTTTCCCTATTTTCTGCACACTGAAGTAGCCAATTAGCTCTTCCTATCCCAAAAATTGGTCTCTCTGGCCTTCGCCAAAAAGTTTCCTGCTCTGCAGCAGCTTTGGGTGGAAAAATGCCTGACTTAATCCTTTACCTCCTACTTATGTAAAGGTGCTACTTTTATGATGGTCTTTCTCCTTGCAGAAGAGAAACTGAAACTCTTCTATTTACCCCATCAAAATTCTGATTCTGATGACAAACATAGGGAGAGGCTGGATGTTTTCATAGCTAATGTGTTATGTTTGAACAGTACATTTAATAAATCCTGGCACTGTAAGTTTTTGGTTAAGTCAGGAAGGAGAAGATGCTTCATAATCTCAGAATTACTCGGTTTTTCCAATACTTGATCTCTGGTTAAAGATGAGAAAGAAGCTTAGAAAGCAAAATATTCCAGGCCTTCTGTTAATCTAGAAAAAAATGTTTCTTGGCCTCGCATTAACACACAACTTGATGGCTAAAAAATTGCAAATTGCTGTCCAATTTTTCTGAAGTCTTCTGTTAAAAATTGGAACTGTCATGCTTGGCTCAGGAATGATGCTGGGCTAGGTTAAAGTCTTTGAAAATGGAGCAAATGACATGTAAAAATGAATTTCAAAATCACAATTTATCAAAGTACTAAATCTAACTGTGTCTTCTGTCTTTTCTTTATGAGCACTCTTGAACAAAATTGCTCCGCATCTGTTGTTTTATCCAACAATTTTCCAATTAAATTTAGTAAAAAATTAAACTTTGTTTTTCTTTACCCTTTCAGTTTATCCGTGGACTAGTTTGGTTTGTGGGCTTTTTTTTCCCAGAGGGTCAGTCCGTGACACAATAATTTTATCTTGTATTAAAGAATCTTAGGAGTATTTGAGGGCTCTGTAGATCTTTACAGAAGATTGACTTTTCTGTCTTAATTGCATAAATTGCATCCAAGTGCCTCTGGGATATTGGCCCCCAAGGTGAATCATTCCCTTCAGGAAATTTAAATGTTGTGAATTGGACAGACTTTTCTTACTTTTGTTCCTTTGCTCAGTGGGTTAGATGTTTCTTTGTTTTTTCTCCCATGCTGCCCAAAGGAAAAAATTACCTGAGAAACTAAGTAAAAAATGAAGCAGAACTTATAAATGTTATGCTAATAGAAAAAGATGGAATAATCTAACATTGTATTAAAAGAGAAAAACAGCCACAAATCCTTAAGCTATGATGAGTGAAAAATATTTTTAAAAACAGGGATATCTGCCCTCTAGGAACATAATGGCAATGGAAAATTAAAAAAAAAGATAAGCCTCTGTTCTCAGTGATACTGGTTTGGGGCCAAACTGCAAATAATTAATGTATAAACAGATAAAACCAGAACTTGTTACATGGTGAAAAATTCTACTAGTAAAGGAGGAAAAGCAGCTTCTTCTTGTCCTGTTCCCTGGGAGTAAAACCTGCCCCTGCCCCTGCCCCCTGGCTGCCCCTTCCTGTCAGGGAGTTGTGCAGAGCCACAAGGTCCCCCCTGAGCTCCTTTTCTCCAGGCTGAGCCCCTTTCCCAGCTCCCTCAGGAATTCTCCAGCCCCTTCCCAGCTCCGTTCCCTTCCCTGGACACATTCCAGCCCCTCAATGTCTTTATTGAAAGAGCAGAAGTACTTTGGGATCTTTCAGGAAGAAACATGCTGTGTAATTTGTCTTGTTCATTATCCAGAGAAACATTTCTGAAACGAATTTTTTTCACTCGTAGCTTGTGATCGATGGTCTGTCCTTCCTCGCCCAGGTCTCCATCACGATGTGAACAGGTTTGGGCACTCTGCTGTGCTGTACAACAGGTAAGGGCAGAGACGTTTCGTATCTTCATACATGTGCACGTGGAGATCAGTAACTCTGGACCAGGGGGCTCCTCCTTGTCCAGGGAGGTTTGGGCTGCCCCATCCCTAGAAGTGTCCAAGGTCAGGTTGGATGGGGTTTGGAGCAACCTGGTCTAGTGGAAGGTGTCCCTGCCAGTGGCACAGGGTGGAATGAGATGGGATTTAAGGCTCCTTCCCACACAAACCATTCTGTCATTCTGTGAATCTCTGAAAGTTTTCAGATCTTCACTCTTGCATGTCTTCAGTATTCACCTGTTCCCATCAACCTTTCCTCACTGAGCTAAACTGTCTCAGCTCACTTAGTTTTTTCAATAATTTGATTTTTTTCATTATTTTTATATATATTTCTATTTTTTATTTATTTCACAATTGTGCATTTCAATGTATTTCACATTTATTTCTTAGCTGCACTGACAGTATTTATTTCCAAATCTGAATTTCCCTCATAGTTTTTAAATTTGTCCATGTTTCACTTTACAAACCTTATCCTATGAGGCTGCTCTTCCCCAGGCATGTGATGCCCAGTATTTGGGTGAAGTCTTAAGTGGGATTTTGGCTGTTAAGCCTTACACACTGTAGTGATATCCCTGCTTCCAGATGAACAGCTGTTACTGAAGCAGTGGAACCAAGTTTGAGAAATTAATTTCATAAGAGTCCTAAAATAGAATGAAAATCATATTAAAAGTACTTATTATTCAATCAAAACTTCTCTTTTCAGTTGCCTTGACTCTTCTTCACCGTATTTTTAAGGGTGCATTGACAAACACAGATGCATGGAGAATTTTTGGGTGACGTTTTTGTGTAACTACTAAAATTTGATGTTTTGCCTGATGCAATTGTGATACTGAAGGAGATTTAAAATCCCCACCTTTCCCCCTACAAAATATTGTTTGGAGTTTTTTAGTTGACACGGTGACTCTGCGCAGTTGTTACCAGCCATGCAAAGTGTGGTTTTCTGACAGAGGAGCAGAGACAGTGACAGCACCAAATTGTTTTGTCACATTTTCTGAACTTTGGTTTAATGCTCTGATACCATCTCCCCAATTTTTAGCCTTCCTCTGTGTCTTGCCACTGCAGATTACAGGAGGATCCTACATTTTTGCAGCATTTTATGTATGATCATGTTGATCAGGTGCCCTCAAAGTTTTGGCTGAAGGGGAAGATTGGTTGATGACCTTGAATAGCTTTGACTCTGTGTTGAGTCCCTCTAGCTTCTCTGAAACAGTGAAATTTGACTGACCTTTTCTTTAGTGCCTCCCTTAATCGAGAGCTATTTATTTGGATTTATATATGCTGGCATGCAATAAAACACTTCCCTCAGACCTTAAATCCCATTTACCTGGAACAGTGCTCTGTCCATGAAAACAGCTGTGAGTTTTTCTCTCTTTACTTCCATGTTGTCCAGCACCATGTATGTATTTGGAGGCTTCAACAGCCTCCTCCTGAGTGACATCCTGAAGTTTACACCTGAGAGATGTGAGGCTTTTGACAATGCAACATCCTGCCTGTGGGCAGGTCCTGGTGTCAGATGCGTGTGGACTCCCAGCCCTCCTCGCTGCGTCCCCTGGGAAAATGCAACAGTGGAGCAGCAGCAAAAGGTCTTTGAAGACTGTCCTCCCAAGCCAGGTATGTGTCACATTCTTTCTGTTCCCTTTTCTGAAGGGTGTGCAGGGTCTTTTTCCAAATTCTGTCACGTATTAATTGTATGCCATTACAAGGTCAGGTTTTAGATGGGGGGCTGTGGTTGTGCTTCCACATGTCCTGGGAGCCCTTCCTCTGACCAAGTGTAATGGAGATGTGGAGAAGTTTCTACCTTCTGCTTCTGAAGCTGATTGTTCATGAGATCTTTTTCCTACCCTGCTTCTTGGACTTATATTTCTCTCCCAAACAAGCATCACCAGCCAGGAACCAGGCCTGGACCATCATTCTGTAAATGCTTGCTCCAAGAATTGACCTTGTGAGAGCCAAGAATTTGCTGATGAACACCATGGGGCAAGGAACGGTATCTGGATCTGGTGGAGTTTTCCTGTACTCTGCAAAAGAGACAGCAGGAATACTGCTTTAGGAAAAGTTACTGTATTTTTTGGTAGGGGGTTGGAACCAGATGATCTTTAAGGTCCCTTCCAACCCAAACCATTCTGGGATTCTATGATTCTATGTATAGAGGCAGATAAAATGAATGAATGTTTTAAGGTCTGATTCCTGTATTTCCCCTTAGGATAATTTTAAACAACTTTATCCTGATACATTCGTTGCTCTGAATTGATTATGCAACCCTTGATTCTGTAACAGATGTGCAGCCTTTAATTATTTAATAGAAACTGATGTAAGGGGACATTGCCTTGCTGGGCTTTCAATGTACAATAAATTTTCACAAAACACAGGCAATAAATAATTGGAAAGATGAATGAAAAGTTGAAGCTTCGCATGGAAGTGCTCCGCTTGAAGGCCAGGCTTGCAGAACGATGGGCCTGTGGTGGGATATGGGCACTGTCCTGATGGACTATCCTCTGGCATCATTTCCCTGGGCATTGGTGTGTCTTAGTTCATGTGCTTCTGTGTCTTGGTGCATTATTTTCTGGTGGTGTGTTTTAGGGCTCCTTGGGCACTAAAAATGATTGTTGCTGTAAATAAAAGCAATTTTCTATCAGTTCGAACACAGGAAAGTTCCTGATTTTAGCTGCTAACAGAAAATCTACAAGCACTGCTATTTGGTTGTATCTTTTGCTATAAATAATCAAGTTCTTAGAGCTCTGTCAGGAAATGCTTGTTTTTGGTCATGCAGGTTTTTTTCTTTAATAGTTGTAGACAATGAAAAGTGTGATCAGATTACAGACTGCTACAGCTGCACAGCCAACACAAACAGCTGTCAGTGGTGTTCTGACCAGTGTATCCCAGCACACAACAACTGCACAGAGGAACAGGTAATGGCTCTGAACACTTCCTTAGTTTAAATTTACCCCTTGGAATAGCAAATGTCCACATGTTTTCATCTGTCAGTGTTATGATCCCTGTTTTGTTATTCCCAGTGCATGTCTAGCTTGAAAGGGCTATATGCTTGGTCCTAGGGTTTTGCATGGTATTTTCCAATGCATTTAGGAGGATGGCTGTGGGCAGGGGAAGAGGTGGAGGTTTCACCATGGTGTGATTATTTATTAATCACATTTTGGGTTTGATATCAATAGGGCTTTCCCTAGGAAAAACAAGATAACTCTCTTGTAAAAGCTTTAGTACAGAAAACATGTCAGGTGGTGTTCCAGGAATATCTTGGATAACCAGTCCAGGCTGTGCCCAGTTCCACAGCTTTTGGATATATAAATTGCTTTGTAGAGCTGAACTGTGATATTTAGTGTTGTGGTTATGGCTGTGATAAACCCATATGGGTTGGATATCGGAAAAAGCCTCACCTGTGCTATTTATTTTAGGTTCCTGTTACTCTCTATGACAATTGTCCTAAGGATAATCCTGCCTATTACTGTAACAAAAAGACGAGTTGTAAAAGCTGTGCCATGGATCAAAACTGTCAGTGGGAACCTAGGAATCAGGAGTGCATCGCTTTGCCAGGTTGGTACTGGTGGCATAACCCAAATTCACCCAGTCCAAATGTTGTTGTGGGTTTTTTTTTAGTTTTTGTTGGTTTTACCCCCAAATCTGTAATTTTTAGTGTTAAGCTGGAGCAAATAATGTTGTTTAATCATACCAGCTTTGGTATGAAACTTAATTTGTAGTAAATCCAGCAAGTCTGCTAGAATATTTTTCAGTCCCAGTTGTCTGAAGAGGACTGTGATCACTCATATAATTACTAGGCTGTATTTCATCTCTCCCTTTTCATTTGATAAAAGCTGTTGATAATAGACTTCTGCAAGATATTAGATTTAATAATGCATGCTATTAAATTAAGGAACTAAAATTGTGCAAAAGCATAATGGCATATACTGGACAAATGAGGCAAGTAACACCTGAAGTGTTTTAAGGAAAATTCTCCTATTAGAGTGGTTGCAGTGGAGCTCACAGGAGTTGGTTATTAGTTCCCTTGCAGTAAATTTTTTTTTTAACCCAGTGACTGGGAGAGAAGTACAGGATCTTCAGTGGTTAACATTTGTAGGTAATAAAATACAGAGAAAGAGGAGAAAACCCATTAGACAGGATATTTTAATGGACATGAAAAGCCTTCCCCTAGGAACCGGTAGGTCTGGGCATGTCCAGGTCTGGTGTTTGCTAGCCTGCAACAGCTGAAAATTAAGGAGACTTTGAAGATGAGCAATGAGAGTGAGAAAAACATCCTTTAGTGAGATAGATAAAGAGTTTGGTCTGCTTTATTTGATGTAGAAAAGGGGATGACTTGATCATATGTGTAAAAAGCTGCTATGAGAAATTGACACTTGAGAGCTTTTCCATCTGCTAAGTCTGAATTCACACTGGAAATGCCCATCAGGGTTTTTTCTGTAAGGGAAATAATTAATCACAAAGTGTAAGGAGTTCTCCAGTAGTGGGGTTGTGCTCAAGATGAAGCAGAGATTAATCCTGGAAGTTTGTGCTGTGGACAGGATTAGCCCAACAACCCTCTGCTGCTGAAAGGTCCCCTGACAACTGTGGGTGAATAAGTGGCTTTAAGACATCAACAAAATACAAAGTTTGGTTTCTTTTCCTCTTTCTCTTTCAACAATTTTGCTATTCAACATTGTAATAAGTGCTTTGATTACATACTGCAGATAACTAAATGTTGATGTCGGACTTCAGCTCCCCTAAACAGATTTTCTTCTCCTCCAATATTATTATGCACAACATTTCTGAGCACACCTCTAAGTCATACTGGTTTGGAATGGGGCTGTAGGTACTTTTTAGTGGAAGGGAATAGAATCATTAAGGCTGGAAAATACCTCCAAGATCATCATCATCAAGTTCAACCTTTGTCCCAACCTCACCATGCCCACTAAGCCACCGCACTAAGGGCCATGTCTGCTCCTTTCTGAACACTTCCAGGGGTGGGGACTCCACCACTCACCTGGGCAGCCCCTTCCAATGCCTGGCAACCCTTTCCATGAAGAAATTTTCCTTATTATGCAGCCTAAACCTTCTCTGGCACAACTTGAGGGCATTTTCCCGTGTTCCCTGGGAGCAGAACCTGCCCCCCCCCAGCTGCCCCCTCCTGCCAGGGAGTTGTGCAGAGCCACAAGGTCCCCCCCTCTGAGCCTCCTTTTCTCCAGGCTGAGCCCCTTTCCCAGCTCCCTCAGCCGCTCCTGGGGCTCCAGCCCCTCCCCAGCTCCGTTCCCTCCCCTGGACATGCTCCAGCCCCTCAGGGTCTCTCTTGTCAGAGGGGCCCAGAGCTGCCCCCAGCACTGGAGGTGCCCCAGCAGTGCCAGCACAGGGGACGGGCACTGCCCTGGCCCTGCTGCCACCCCAGTGCTGGCACAGCCCAGGGGCCACTGGCCTCTTGCCTACCTGGGCTCATGTTTTTCATGGTTCTTTCACTACCTTGATTGTTGGGAAGGTCACCTGCATCTCTGGGTTTACTTTCTTTCCCCCCTTGTCCCCCAGAAAATATCTGCGGAACAAACTGGCATTTGGTCGGCAACTCCTGCCTGAAGATCACCAGTGCCAAGGAGAACTACGATCACGCCAAACTGTCCTGCAGGTCCAACGGTGCTTTACTGGCTTCTCTCACCACCCAGAAGAAGGTGGAGTTTGTTCTGAAGGAGCTGCAGAAGATGCAGTCTTCAGTGAGTGCTTCTCTTGTATGTCCCTTGCGTAAAAAAGCTGTGGCTGTGGAGAAGTCCTTGCCATGCTGTTGTGTGCTCTGTACACAACAGAAATGCCTCTTAACCAAAACCAACTGATTTTCTTTTGAAATTCAGTATACTCTCTGGGTGCTTCTGAGCTGAAATTGTAGAGAATGTAAATAGGAAAGATAAATATAAACATACACAGTGCCTTGGAGATATCACTTTCTGTTCTGGAATCACACCCGCATTTCCCCAGTGGAATACAGGACTGCAGCAGGAGCCCTCTGGTGACTTGTGCACAATATTTTATAAATAAAGGTCCCTTTGGGGCGCTGGAGGTGTTTAATGTAAAGTGTTATTTACTCCACTCAGAAAAGCAGCTGTTTAAAATGTTGCCTTCTCATTCCACAGAGCTGCTTGGCTTATTTGTCGTTTGTGTGTGATTTAGTGGCAGGTGCTTTTCTGTCAGGATCAGGGAGAAGTGAATTGGAATTTTTCCCTCTTCATGCATCAGTGAAGTAAATACATATTTTTTCCAGTCCCTGAGAGAAGCGAGGAGATGTTCAGAGCAGGTTGTGTAGGTGGTGCTACAGCCCTGACAAAGAATGATGCTGTGCATCTTTTCTAAAATCCTGGATTAGGCTGGAAAGCTGCTGTGGCCTGATGACACATCAGAATAACAACTCCTGGGTCCCAGAGGCCACTGTGGGAAGCATTTTCTCTAGGAAAAATGAGGCTAGAGGCAATAGGATTGCTTTTTTTCAGGGGAGAACATGCGTGAGTACTTAAAAGAAATATTCCCCTGTTAAAACAAGAACATTCCCTGCCTTGATTCCCTTTGTAATTTTAAAGTGGAATTTCAACAGTACAGTGTTTTAGAGAGGAGTCAGTTTAGCCAGGGAAAGGTACGGTGCAATTTAAGCAAGATTGTTCATTAAATCTTTTGTAAAATGTGGAAGCCAAGCTTGGGATAGTGTAAAAATATGTGATTCTGACAGCTCCAGGTGTTTCTGGATATTCCAGTAGTTGAGGGTAGAGCAAATTCCTAAAGACACATGGTAACCCTTCCCTCATAGTGTTTAAATCTTTACACTGTGTAAAAAAGAATTGTTAATTTAAAGGTTTTTTCCACCTGCAGAGTACTTTGAAAAGTGAGCCTAAAGAGACTAGGAGCCTGTTTTAATGGATATTAGTATAGAATGCTTGTAAGGTGGGAAACTGTATCCTGAGCTGATCCCCAGCGTGGGCAGCAGAGGAGGGGGGAAATCCACCCCTGTGCCCAGATCAGGTGAGACCCCACCTGCAGAGCTGCCCCAGCCCTGGGGCCAACAGCAGAAGGACGTGGAGCTGCTGGAGAGAGCCCAGAGGAGGCCCCGGAGCTGCTCCAGGGCTGGAGCCCCTCTGCTTTGGAGCCAGGCTGGGAGAGCTGGGAATGTTCCCCTGGAGAAGGGAAGGCTCCAGGGAGAGCTCCGAGCCCCTTGCAGGGCCTGAAGGGGCTCCAGGAGAGCTGGAGAGGGCCTGGGGCCAAGGGCTGGAGGGCCAGGAGGCAGGGAATGGCTTCCCACTGCCAGAGGGCAGGGATGGATGGGATATTGGGAAGGGATTGTTCCTTGAGAGGGTGGGGAGGTCTTGGCACAGGGTGCCCAGAGCAGCTGTTTCTGCTCTATCCCTGGAAGTGTCCAAGGCCAGGCTGGACAGGGCTTGGAGCACTGGTGGCTGTAATGGGGGAGGCTCTGCTTTGCAGTTACTCCTTTTTCAAGTAAACTGTATGTAGATATTTAGTAATAACAAGAAAATATGTTGGTGTTAGCACAACATGCTTTGTAAGCCTGTTGTTGGAAGCTGCAGCTCTAGGGCATAAAAGTGCATAAAATCAGTTTGAAGTAGGTGATGTTTGCATATTTTAACAGTAAAGCAACATACTATACTGATAGAGCTCAAATGCTCCTCTCCAAAGTGAAAGTGTGCCAAAAAAATAAATTGCCAGTAGAAATAGTTGTCCCATGGGATCTTTATATTAAGAAGTTTGTGGCCAGCAACACTAACTTAGATTTGACCTGCTCCTTTATTTCTAGCCCAAAACTTTGACTCCATGGGTTGGACTGAGGAAAATCAACGTGTCATATTGGTGCTGGGAAGACATGTCTCCCTTCACCAACACCCTTGTCCAGTGGCTTCCCAATGAACCAAGTGATGCTGGATTTTGTGGATATTTAGCTGAGCCTTCCCAGCAGGGACTGAAGGCAGCAACGTGTATCAACGAGGTCAACGGCACTGTCTGTGAAAGGCCAGGTAACAACAGCTGTCTGGTTGATATATATTTCCTAGAGAGTAAAGAGAATGCAATTTATTACATTTCAAACCAGTTGCATTGTGACTTTGCCAGAGAAAAGTAGTTCTGAAACCGTGTCTTGTGTACGTATTTCATGCAAGAACTAGAAATTTTAAAAATAGCTCAACATTTGTTCTGTTAACTGTAAAATATTTGAAGTACATTATTTTAATTATTTTTTCTCAATTGCATACCTACATGTGACATTTAGGTTAATTATGGTATGGAGCAATCTCCTGTTTAAAAAGAAAAAAAAAAGTAACTTTCCAATTGAATTCCCCTTTTTCCCCTCCCCTGCTATGTAGCCAGAGGAGGATTTTATCAAAGTTTGAAATTAATTGGCCAAGACACTTTGGAGATACAAGAACTTTGAAAAAAAGAAGCTATTTGCTTTTGGGAAAAGTCTTCCAGCTTTGTTGAAACTGCATATCTTTTCAGATGGTTGGTCTGTTAATTCTTCACTGTAGCTAATTATTTCTGAATACCAATTAGTGCCTCTTTAAGTGTTAGGGAAGTTGGTTGATTAAATGAAAATTTTAAGTACACCACACCAGTTGAAATCATTCTTTGTGGAAGTGCAGGATGCAAATCCTGAATGTGGAACCTGAACTCAAAATTCCATATGTTTTCACTTGCAGCACTTGGGTTTAAGTTTTTCCTTGGTTTTTATGGTCTGAGAACAGTCACTTGAAGCAAAGCTTAAAGCATTGGCTCACACTACTGCTGAGTTAGTTCTGCTTTGAGTGCTTATTTGATGTCTGGAACTGATCAAATCAGTTAAAACACGTCCCTGTGTGCTCATGTGAAACATGGAGGTTCTTCCCTATGCTTTGCTGGGGAGGGTAACAGGAATACATCAACAGAACTGCAGAGAAAAAGAGACCACGCTCATAACGTCATTCCCTGGAGAAGCTGTGACTGCCCCATCCCTGGAAATGCTCAAGGCCAGGCTGGATGGGACTTGGAGCAGCCTGGGATAGTGGAAGTTGGAAGGGGGTGAGATGAGATGGTTTTTATGGTCTCTTCCAACCCATGATTATTTCAGGAAGAGCACTGATTGTTGTCCTCCCCCCACAGCCAACCACAGCGCCAAGCAGTGCCGCACGCCCTGCGCGCTGCGCTCCGCGTGCGGGGAGTGCACGAGCGGCAGCTCCGAGTGCATGTGGTGCAGCAACATGAAGCAGTGCGTGGACTCCAACGCCTACGTGGCCTCCTTCCCCTATGGGCAGTGCATGGAGTGGTACACCATGAGCAGCTGTCCGCGTAAGTGACTGCTCCTGGCTCCCGGGGGCAGCTGGGTGCTTGTGTTTTGGTGGTAAAAGTCATCAAAGACCCATGTGGGTTGTGCTGAAAATCCCCTGGATGGAAGGAACAAGGCCAGGCTGGATGGAGTTTGGAGCCGCCTGGTCCAGTGGAAGGTTTTCTGCCCATGGCAGGGGGTGGAACGACACAGTCTGTAAGGTCCTTTCCAACCCAAACCATTCTGTGATTGCCTGATTATCAAATCCAAATTAGGGTTTACACAAGTGTTTTAATCAGAAGTGTTGTCTACTTACAGACTGTAGTAGGAATTTCTACCTCATTATAAATAAATAATTTACTTTTTTGCCCTTTTTAAGTTGATGTGAGTAAACTGCAAAAGCTTAATGGCACTTTGGAATACTGTGTTTTCTTTTCAAACTGGGGGAAAAGAGCCTAAAAACTTAAAACAAGTGAAGATGTAGAAATTACTTGATTTATGTTGAATTCTTTAGGAGCTGGGTGTGAGCAGGGCCATCACAAGTATCTCAAAGTGTTGCAAAATAAGCGATGAAGAAAATAAATTTAAGGAACACAAGAGTGTGAACTTCCCATATTGCCAGAGGTCAAAAGTTGGAGGAAGCATCAGGCAGGAGATGAGTAAGCTAAAATAATGGAAAACAGTGTTTTTCTACTACTTTTTTTCCTTTTTAAAGGCAAATATTGTCAATTTAAACATCAAAATAGAAAGTCTGCTCATCTTGCAACACAAAGAATCCAGAAAATATTTTTCAAGATGGTCTGGGGAAAGGAATAGAAAAAGTCTTCTGTATGTAAAGAGTTTGTCACCCCTGAAATCCAGTCCCATTAGAGAAAGGAGGGGCTAAAGGGTGGAATTTTTTTCTCTTACTTGTATTCTATGCTTTTTGACTTAGATAAATACTTGAAATAGTAGCATGTGATACTGAAATGTGGCAGGAAGAGGCTCAAAGCGACTAAACTGGACGGTTTTTAGCCTTTGCTTCCAGATGGCTCATTTGATCATCCGATCTATTATAAATCAATTGGAGATGTTTTCTGGAGGGAACATTAACCTCTGGTGTTAGAGGGTGGTGTGTAATGGTTCGAAAAACCTCTGTGTGTGTTGTGCTGTTTTGTAACTCATTGATTAATGGAACCTTTGTTAATAGTTATCCTAGATTCTGAAATAAATATGCTGATAGGAATGAACATGTTACTGTGAATATCAGAATAAGTATTTCTAGATTTGATGAGATAAATATTTTGGTCAGGTAAAAATACCAGGTTTTCTGTGTTTTTTGTTACCTGTGTTTGAGATAGTGATTTATTCCACAATTCTGTGTTTTTTTTTTTATAGCTGAGAACTGCTCAGGCTACTGCACATGTGCTCAGTGCTTGGAGCAGCCCGGCTGTGGATGGTGCACGGATCCAAGCAACACGGGGAAGGGGAAGTGCATCGAAGGCTCTTACCGGGGTCCTGTCAAGATGCCAACCCCATCCATGCCAGGGAAACACAGCTTGGAGCCTGTCCTCAATGTCAGTATGTGTCCTGTGGAGAACAACTATAACTGGTCCTTTATTCAGTGTCCAGGTAAATGAGCACTGTTTAATTGTCCAACAGTTCAATTAAATGCAAGGGGAGAGAGTTTTTAAGACTATAGTGATGTCTGTGTTCCCTCCTGCTAACAGAGGGAGAAGAGCGTGGAATATAAGTATGAACTACACATACTTATAGGTGGAAGGAGCTGTGCAGCTGAGCTGCACAGGTTTGTTGCATGGAGACATTATTATTTATTACTTGAGAGAAATTTTTCCTTTCCCTGCAAACCTTTAATGAGATTATAACTTTTGTTTGTTTATTTATTTTAAGGCTGTTTGAAAGAAAGGCAGATCTTGCTTTGAAGGTTGTTTTAAGCATTAATAATGCTTAGGATGATTTTTAAGTTATGTTTTTGACACAAAACCAACACTCCCCTCCCTATTCCTTGTAAATCCATCCCACCAGCAGCTTCCAGTCCAATGTGCACATAATCTTTTGCAGTTCAGTTTTCTGTGTATTGCTTTCAATTTCAGTTTTTTGAGATACACCTGTCTTTGGGTCCATGTATCGCTAGCAAGAGACAAGAACCTTTTGGGAAGGTGCATGAAATGGTTTCATTTATCCTCTGCACAGCTCAGACTCCTGAGGGTCTCTGTGAACTGTATTTGAGCACCAATACTCATAATTTTCCTGTTTTCTTCAGCCTGTCAGTGTAACGGGCACAGCAAGTGTGTAAACGAGAGCATTTGTGAGAAGTGTGAAAACCTGACCACGGGCAAACACTGTGAGACGTGTATCTCAGGCTACTATGGGGATCCCACCAACGGGGGCACGTGTCAGCGTAAGTGCTGCCTTAGAGCTTCCTGCACTGAGCTCTTCCATGTTTTTCACTCTTTGCTTATTCATCCGCTATCTTAACACAAATTATATCCTGATAATTCATGTTTTCTTTCCTGCAGGCAAGGCTCAATTCTTGTTTCTTCAAATCAAAGACACTCAAACTGCTGAGTGAAATTCCTTTCATTGCTCATAAAGATGATTTTATACCCTTCTTTCTAAATGACCACAGTGAAAAATGTTTGTATTTTAGTGTTTGATGATCCTGTTTTTGAAAGAAACAGTGTTGATCCAAATGTCTTGAACAAATTTCTGCTTATCTAAGTTTCACCTTCTATTCCATTTGGTTAATGTGTTGTGTGTTTATAGTTAAAATTGTCTGCTTGATAAAGGCTTGCCATGTTTCACTGAGGACTTGGCTGGATTTCAGTTGAGGATTAGGAGAACCCTGTTCAAATTGCATTTCAGTTTGTAAAGTGCTTTGGGACTCTGGCACGAAGAACTGTTTTCAGCTGTGCAAGATCCAGTTAACAAACTGGGAAAAAGTCTTCCTTGAAAGACCAATGCATTTAATATTGAGAAATATACATGGAAATTGGAGTTTTGAGCTGCAGCCTTGTGACCTGGTTTTGAACTGCTGTGAATTTTTCAGTGTTGTGGCACTGGGGAGACCAACTGTAAACCAGAATCCAGCTGTGAGAGGTGCAGATGTCAGGGAAGGTGCTTCTTGGTCCTAAGAGATAGAGTCATGGAATTGTTGGGGTTGGAAGGGACCTTAAAACTCATACTGCTCCAAACCCCCTGCCACGGGCAGGGACACCTTCCACTATCCCAGGGGCTCCAAGCCCCATCCAGCCTGGCCTTGGACACTTCCAGGGATCCAGGGGCAGCCACAGCTTCTCTGGGCACCCTGTGCCAGGGCTTCCACACCCTTACCACCCTCACCACCACCTCACCACAGGGAGCAATTCCTTACCAAGATTCCATCTCTCCCTGCCCTCTGGCAGTGGGAAGCCATTCCCTGGCTCCTGGCCCTCCAGCCCTTGTCCCCAGGCCCTCTCCAGCTCTCCTGGAGCCCCTTCAGGCCCTGCAAGGGGCTCGGAGCTCTCCCTGGAGCCTTCCCTTCTCCAGGGGAACATTCCCAGCTCTCCCAGCCTGGCTCCAGAGCAGAGGGGCTCCAGCCCTGGAGCAGCTCCGGGGCCTCCTCTGGGCTCTCTCCAGCAGCTCCACGTCCTTCTGCTGTTGGCCCCAGGGCTGGGGCAGCTCTGCAGGTGGGGTCTCACCTGAGGGGGCTCCGGGGCAGAATCCCCCCTACCCTGCTGCCCATGCTGGGGGATCAGCCCTGGGCACAGGAGGTTTCTGGGCTGGGGCAAGTCCAGCTCTCACCCACCAGCATTCCTAAGTCCTTCTCCACAGGGCTGCTCTCCAGCCATTCCCCACCTATCCTGTGTTTGTGCTGTGGCTTGCACCAACCCAGGTGCAGGACCTTGCACTTGGCCTTGTTGAAATTCATGAGGTTCACACAGTCCCATGTCTCCAGTTTGTCCAGGTCCCTCTTGATGCCATCTAGGTACCACTGGATGCCGTCTAGGTCCCTCTGGATGACCCCCCTTCCCTCTAGCATGCTGACCGTACCAGTTTGTTGCCACCAGCAAACTTGCTGTGGGTTCCTCAATTCCACTGCCCCTGTCAGAAACAGAGATGTTAAACAGCACTGGTCTCAGTGGATTATGTTAATGGAGTATAGTGAGGTGGAATGAGACGATTAGATACAGTGATGGAAGAGGTAGAATAAAAATAACATTGCTGAGGTAGTGTCAGTACTTCTGTGAAATGAGTGTGGTGGTTGGTGGTCATCCTGGAAGATCAAAGTGGAGGTGATTAATGAGCGGATGTTGAAGACTTTTTGTTGCTTCTTCCAAGTGTGGAGACAATCCAGTAGAATATACTTGGATATTCATTTAGTCTGTTTATTGGAAGTAGTGCCGACCTTTTGGATGAAGATTAGAGTCAGTAGCTGGAGCATGGAGTCCTATTTCCTCAGGCAAGAGGAGGGTGGTGATGGTTGAGGCTATGAAGAACTTCCCAATGGACAGATTCGAGGAAGGGAGTGAAAAACTCACAGAGATACAGCTGCCTTCCTTAGAGGAAAGGGATATGGAATTCGAACAGACAGCACAGCAACACGGGTACAAAGGAGAAGGTGCATCCCTGACACTTGATTTCACAGCATTATCTGCCAGATTAAATACTGCTGATACTCATAAACTCATTTTGGGTGAAGATACTTTGAAATGCAGTAATGAATAAATTGAGGCTGAGCTGCCTGACAAAATACAGAATTCTTCCCTGAGCTTTCAGGTTTAATCATTGGATCACAACGTGCCTGTTGGTAGGTGTCGCTTTTCTATGCGTCTGGAAATGAAGAGCAAGTTCCTTTGGACTCTTGTGCATAAGGATTGTCCCAAAATAGTTTGTTGTTGAGATAATGAATGACAGACTGAAATCATCCAGATGCATGAAAAAGAAATTAGAAAATGTGTTGAGAGGTTGTGGAACAGCGTTCATTCCTTCCTTATCTGATGGAACCAGTAGTTCATGTCAGAAGTGCTTTGCTCTCAAGTGCTTTGGACCCAGATTTTTAATTTGCTGTTATTTAACACTATTTACTGGGAAGGGGAAAGAATGAGGGAAGCAGGAACCTGGGCAGAAAGACTGAGGTGGATTGGGAAAGGGAAAGCGAGAGCAAATCACCCTGCCTGATGCAGCCAGGCTGACTGCTGCCCATTAGTCATTTTTGCTTGGTGAAAACCTTTCCAGAAGGGAATTCTTAAGATAAGGATTGGCTGACAGGCAGCAGAGCCAGCTCCTGTTTTCTCCCTTCTCTGAGCCATGGTCCCTTCATCCTTTCCCATTAATAATGTGCTGATTTCACTCTTTCTGTGCATTTGTGAGCGATACTTTGTGCTGCTCTGTTTTTAGAGCCCACAGCCACAGCCATGCAGGAGACGGTTGTTGTACACTCCAGCCTGACACGCAAACATCTGTGCGTTTGCACACTCACTGCCTAGTGTGAGTCATGGGATCATGGAATGGTTTGGGTTGGAAGGGTTCTAATAGGCCATCCTATTCCACCCCCTGCCGTGGGCCAGGAAACCTTCCACTGTCCCAGGCTGCTCCAAGCCCCAGTGTCCAATCTGGCCTTGGGCACTGCCAGGGATCCAGGGGCAGCCACAGCTTCTCGGGGCAACCTGTGCCAGGGCCTGCCCACCCTTGCAGGGAACAATTTCTTCCTAATATCCCATGTAACCCTGCCCTCTTTTATTTCAATGCCTTCACTCCTACATATCCCTGTAAAAAGTCCCAACACAAGGTTATATTACTTGTGTTGAAAATATTTGTCAAACTGCAGTTATTTCCCTGAAAAAATTGTTTGCATCACGTCATATGCCCTGGTGTTGGCAGAGCTAGGCAGATAATAACTAAATGGCAGGTAAATCACTCCTCAGAGGTTGCTTTTAGGAAGTGTCCAAGTAGAGGAGTATTAATCAGGAAGGGCAGGAAATGCAGCACATCAAATGTGAAAATAGCTGCAAGGTGCTTTCTCTGCATTCAGGATTTTTCTGAATTTTCTGATTAAAGTTTCCTGTGAAAATATGCTGGTGGGAGATAAGGAAGTTATTTGCAAGTGAAGGGAAGGCACTATTATGCCTGAAATCAGATTGCAGCTGTGGCAGCGTTTCTGAGTACATCCATGCAACCTTCGCTGGTGGCCCATGAGTTGCTGGTGCCATGGCCCTGCCTGTTTCCCTCTGTCAGTGCTCAGGGAGGCCCTGCAGGGCAGCTAAAGCACATGGCATGGAAGAACTGTGTTGGGTGGGTGGGTGATGGTGTTGCTGTTGGGAAGCTGGACCATCACAGACACGGAAAGAGGAGTAACGATCCCCATGACCATCTCTGAATGAGTCCATAACCCGTGGTTTGTGGAGAAGGTGGAAGAACACTCACTAGAAGGTGGTTCATCATCAGGCTGTTACCATGATTCTCAGTCAAAAAGCCATTTCCAGTGGTTTTGGGTTTCTGCTCCATCATCCAACTCTGGCAGGAAATTGTCACTTGTAGACTCTGGCGAGGTTGTCTAGTACATTCTATCAATAGCTTTTTTCCAAAGTCTAAAGTCCTCTGAAAAGCCATGAGAAAATGTCTCTTTGTGCATATTCCAGTTCTTTAGTGAATGATCTCCAGTTACAGGCTTGTAGGAAAGTGGATAAATGAATAGATTCTGTTGTTTTAAATAGAAATATTTGAGTGTTCAGTCTTCTTGATATGCATGTGGCTGAAGAGCAGAGAGGGAAATAAAATTAATGTTATCGCTCAAGATGCTCTAATCTGCCTCTAAACAACCTGAGGTTTAAAAATCAGGAGAAATTTCATGTGTCTTCATATTGAATATTGATCCAACTTCACTTTGCTTCCCTTGTGCAAAGTGTAAGAAAAGAAGTACAAGACATTCGCAATAGTACTAAGTCTTGTTTTTCTTTAAGTGGCACTAATGAAAAGTGTGTTTCCTTCACAGAATACAATTATTCTGTTGAATTTTCATTCAGTCTCCTTGTTCCCACAATAGGCCTTTTAGCTTCTTCCTATTTTTGCTCTGTGTTGCTGCTAGGAAACCTCTCATCCACATCTGAGAAGCTCAATTAAGTGTCCCTGATACAGTATAGATTCCATTATGTGCCAACAGAAAGAAGATATCAAAAGGATTCCTAAAATAAGGTCCAAGGCTGGCAGAGATATTCGGGATGGGGCCTTCATGTCTAAGAATCTGCTGGTACATTGATTGGCATGACTGCTTAATGAGGAGGAATATGTCTTCTTAACAAGGAGGCTCCAGCCTTTAAAGCATCTTGTTCCCAGCAAGCTCAGGGTCCATAAACAAGAAATCCTTGCTTTGTGTAGTTTTTTCCTTATATTGTACGCTCTGCTATGCACGACTCCAGATGGATGCACCTTCATTGGCAGAACAACTACTAAAAGGCACCTGCATGCCAGGAGAAGTTGTTAAATCTGTTCTTCCAGTGATAGTGAACAAGATATCAAAGTCATCTGGTTGTGTAGGCTTTGTTCTTTGTTGGTTTGGTTTGGGGGTTTTTTTGCATGTTTCTCTTCTACGTCTTTATAAATAAATGTCTCAAATGTCTCAAAGTGTGTCAGTATGAGCATTTAGTTTAAATCAGGAGCATTTTTGTGAAGAAAATCTCCTGTATGTCCCCACCATGCTACCTTGGGTTGGATCTTGAGCAGACTCAGATGTGTGAGGTGGTCTGTTTTGGGCATGCCCCAAACCTGAAGTTGTTCAAGGCTGTGCAGGTTTGCTTCAACCACAACTCAATGACATTCAGTGCAAAGTTGTCCTAAAATATGTTGGGGAATGCACCCCAAACTAGTTCCAGCATGGACATAATCATCTTAGCACCAGATGTTTTCTGCTGATGCTGTTGATAATGACATTATTTCCTCAGTAGGACTGATGAGACATTATTTTTCCCAATGAATGCATTTATTTCTAGAAAAAGCCCTTGAAGTCTCACAGGCTTTGTTTTATTTTCCAGACTCTTCTCTCAAGAGTTTTGAGTTTGGCTGCAATGTGTTAGCAAGCCCAGAATTATTCCAAATATTGTCTTTTCCTTCCCAGTTATGATATCACCCCTGCTGTCTAACAACAGGAGAGGAAGTTAAATAAATTTTTGAGGCTAAAAAGCACAGTCTGATGATGATTTCATACAAAACATCAGTCCAGGTTATCCTGCGCCTGCTCTGTTTTGACGCACGGTTCTATTTTCGTCTGCCTTCCGTAGCACAAAGAAAGCAAAGAGCACCAAATGGGTTTTCATCTGCACATTAATTGTTGATGTATCTCAGTTTGACAACTAAAGGGCTTAATTGCTATTGAGTTTATTTCTCTTCTTCATTCAATGTTGCATCTTCTCCCCCCTCTTCTCAACAGCTTGCAAGTGCAATGGCCACGCGTCTGTCTGCAACACCAACACAGGGAAATGTTTCTGCACAACCAAGGGAATCAAAGGAGACGAGTGTCAGCTGTGAGTTCATTTCCCTTTGTTATTTGAAATCAAAAAGTTGTGCACGTACCACCTTGGACATCCCCCCATTTTTAAATGGTTGGGTTTATGATGTCTCTGCTCATTTCTTCCTCCTGACAGCTGACTGACTGCACTGAGGGTACAGCCAGCCGTGCTTCCCCTGGGGAACATCATGAACAGAACGATTTCCTGAAGAATTCCAGTTTTAAAACATTTCAACTGGGAATGTCAGAAGGGATGGGTGAAAAAATCCCCACCTCCCAAACTATACATAGAATCACAGAATGGTTTGGGTTGGAAAGGTTCTAATAGGCCATCCTATTCCAGCCCCTGCCATGGGCAGGGACATCTTCCACCATCCCAGGGTGCTCCAAAACCCATCCAGTCTGTCCTGGAACACTTCCAGGGATCCAGGGGCAGCCACAGCTGCTCTGAGCACCCTGTGCCAAGACCTCTCCACCCTTATGGGGAAGAACTTCTTCCCAAGATCCCATCCATCCCTGCCCTGTGGCAGTGGGAAGCCATTCCCTGGCTCCTGTCCCTCCAGCCCTTGGCCCCAGGCCCTCTCCAGCTCTCCTGGAGCCCCTTCAGGCCCTGCAAGGGGCTCGGAGCTCTCCCTGGAGCCTTCCCTTCTCCAGGGGAACATTCCCAGCTCTCCCAGCCTGGCTCCAGAGCAGAGGGGCTCCAGCCCTGGAGCAGCTCCGGGGCCTGCTCTGGACTTGCTCCGCTTTGCTTTATCTCTCAGTAGTTTCTTTTTAATTGGTAGATTTTACTGTCTGTGCTCTCTGATGTTGTTCTGTGGGAGTGTAAATATATCCAAAATGAGCCTTTGACATTAAAGCAGTTTAATGGAGCAGTTTTAGAGCAACAAATTTGCTGGAGGTTTCTCTGTAATGTAACAGAAATGCTTTTAGTGTAAAGTTAGTGGAAATAATTTAATTCCAAATAATTTCATTGCCAGGTTTATTTTTAAAGCATTGCTCACATGAGTAAACGTTTATAGGGTAGAACCTGGAATAGCCATAAATGTCTAAGCTAATCCAGTTCATGCATTGTGAAGAGCGAATAAATACCTTCCAAGTGGATGCAAACGTTAATATCCAGAATTTTATATTTCATTTTTACTGCATATGAGTTGGACTTGCAGGGAACATGGAATTTCTTCGTCAGCCCAGGCTAGCTCAGACATTCATCTTTAATCGTGTACTGTTATCAGCACAGGCTGTGTTTTCTGGTATTTAGTAGCTGGGAATAAATAGAACTGCAAAAAAAGTCCATTTATTAAAAAATATGTATTCTTTTTAGGTGTGAAGTGGAAAACAGATATCAGGGAAATCCACTTAAAGGAACGTGTTACTGTGAGTACCCTTGGGATTTTGTTTGGAGATAAAAAATGTGCTTGAAGTTCAAAATACCATATTTAAAACTTGTTTTAGTTGCCTCAGTGTGTGTTTAAAATAAGGAGAATTAAGGAAGGGACTAAAAAATAGCTTTAAAAACCTTCACTTTTCTCAAATGCATTGTTTAAAGAGAATGAAAATGCTTTTCTTGATAAGGTCTGTGATGACTGGATCTTTTGAACAATATTTTGAATGTGTTTCATATGATTGAGATGAAATCTGGTCTTTTGGAGAGCACTCTAAACTATATTCCTAGTAGGTAAAAAGCAAAGAATGTCTAGAATTTTTATAAATGCAAAACACTGTTTATTTTAAATTCTAGTCCATGTTAGAATGGATTTCAAAATTGCCACGTTTCCTCTGAAATGAGCAGTTGGATTCCCATGCAGTTCCAGAAGATCCTTTGCCAAGATTCAGATTACCTAATGGAAACTTTCCAGCTTCCATTTGCACATATTAGCAATCAGCAGCCTGGCAGCGTGGAGAGATGGAATCTTAAATTATGTAAAGTCTCCAGTAGTGGTTTTGTCCAGCACAGAAATGATCAACTGGCTGGTTTTGGCTTATTTGAATTCTGCTCGTGTGGCCTAACAAGGGGCACTGGTGGCTTCTCATGACAATCTCTGTGTAAGAATGACCAAATGCCTTGCTGAAATGGCAGGAATGGTTAAATGGGCAAAAAGTGGGGAAAGGCAAAACTTTCCAACTCTTACAGGAAGAACCTTGTGCTGTCCAGATCCAGTCCTGCTTGGTTCCATTCCTTGAATATTTCTTTATGCTGTGCATTATCCCCTTCCAAGTGGGAATTACACATCTATTGAATTTTTCTACTATTCCCTTAGTTCACAGAGGTATTGCAGGCTGAAAGAGTAAATCTTTTGGCATGTTTTTTACAATGTATAGGTAGGAATATTGATTTAGGTTGAGGCTGGAGGCTGTTGCCTGTCAAGTATAAGCCACCTCTCTTCCCCCTCTAGGCTCAACTCCCAGAGTTTTTTGTTCCTTAAGTGGGATCATATGTAGGAGTAATTTTTAGCAGTGTCATGACAGTGTCATGTCCTAGTTGTCCAAGAAACCCTTCAGTGAGATCATGCCTTCCTTTACAGAAGTTACTTTATTCCAGGAGATGGGATAACTGTCTCCCTGCATTGCTTACAGATACTCTTCTCATCGACTATCAGTTCACCTTCAGCCTTTCCCAGGAGGATGATCGCTATTACACAGCAATCAATTTTGTAGCAACACCTGAAGAGGTAAATTTTCTATTTTCCCTTCTAACTTTGTTCTTTGTCTTCTCTTGGCCCTGCAGGCGATGAATTGTTACATTTCTGCAGGTCTCCAGGTGTAGTCTTGTGATGTGGAAGGTGTGTCCAGCTCCCTGGAGCAACCAGAGCTTTTTGACCTTGGCTTGGCTGTGCAGTCCCAAATCATCACGGGAAAATTTCATAAGGAACCACAGTTGATTCTTTCCAGTTGTTTGAACAACCTCTGAGCCATTCCAGTTTTTGAAAATCACAGAACAGTTTGGGTTGGAAGGGACCTTAAAGCTCATCCTGCTCCAAACCCCCATCCATGGGCAGGGACACCTCCCACCATCCCAGGGTGCTCCGAGCCCCAATGTCCAGCCTGGCCTTGGGCACTGCCAGGGATCCAGGGGCAGCCACAGCTGCTCTGGGCACCCTGTGCCAGGGCCTCCCCACCCTCACAGGGAAGAATTTCTTCCCAATATCCCATCCATCCCTGCCCTCTGGCAGTGGGAAGCCATTCCCCCATGTCCTGTCACTCCAGGCCCTTGTCCAAAGTCCCTCTCCAGCTCTCTTGGGGCCCCTTTAGGCACTTCTTAGGCACTTCTCTTCTGCAGGCGAAACAATCCCATCTCTCTCAGCATGCCTCCAGAGCAGAGATGTTTTGGTCGTTTTCACCCCATATCTTGTGTCTCAGTTCTTCCTGTGATATTCTATACACATGACATTTTTATTCTTTGTTATGTTTTCCTTGAGGAGGAGAATATTTCTTTCAGAAAATATAGCATATAGTTTTTAGCTTGATGTATTTTCTTTATGTAAGTAACAAATTTCAGGATAATTTTTTTGTAGTGAAGATTTCCTAGGAAACAGTAAAGTAAAATTGCTTATCCTAAAAATGGGGTTTCTTCTTTGTTTTCTTCCTTTAGCAAAATAGAGACCTGGACATGTTCATCAATGCATCTAAAAACTTCAACCTCAACATTACTTGGTCCACAAGTTTTGCAGGTGAATTGAGGATGACCTAAGTAACTTGGGAGCTTCTTTCATTTATCAGTTTCTGAAAAATGCAAATTTAATTGGGAAAGCTTGGGGAGTTTTCAACCTATGTGCTTTTTGTATAGTGTTCTTAAATAGTTAGCCTGAGGGGGGAGGTAAAATGTTTAAAAAACTTATGTTTTCAACTTTAATAGTGTATTTTGTAAACATTAAAAGCACAAATTTTATTTTTAACAATGCAGCGTCTTGGCATATGTTGATTTTGATAATGCAGTGCAGCTTAAAATAGTTGGTTTTGAAGGAATAGTTAATTTTTTAACATTAGAATTTAGGATGGTTTGCCCTTTTGTTTGTTTTCTTAAATACACATTGAAATGTCTTTTCTTGCTACTCCTTACAACAGCTGGCACACAGGCTGGGGAGGAAATTCCGGTTGTTTCCAGAACCAATATAAAAGAATACAAGGACAGTTTCTCCAATGAGAAATTTGATTTCCGCAACAACCCGAACATCACATTCTTTGTTTACGTCAGCAATTTCACCTGGCCCATAAAAATACAGGTAAGAGCTGCTAATATATGTAACATTATTTAAAGGTGCTTTTTTTATTTCTCTCAAGAACTATGGCAGTTTGCTGTGCTTGGAGTTTTTGAGCTGAGCCAGCCTTGGTGTAAACCCACGGCAGAGTTTGATGTTCATGGATAAGAGGAAGAAAGTGTGAAGCATCTTCTGGTGTTGCCTAAGCCCAGGGGATCTGAAGATGTGCTGTGAAATAAAGTGAGACACTCACTTATTAACAGGGCTGTGTTTGACGAGGTGTCTAGCTTCAAATGTGTAGATATTGATGTTGTAGAAAAAGACTGATAAAACTAAAAACGAAGCCTGGAAAGAGCAGACAGAGGAAATATTTTAGTGGCTCTTTAGTACCTGGTTCTCAAAAGGCACAGCTCGAGGGCCATCCCTTTTCTCCTGCTGCCTAAGGCTGGTCGCACGTGCAAGACAAGAGGGGCAAGCTCATTCTTTCCCTTCATTCAGTGTAGTTGCTTGACAGGCAGTGCCTTGGGTGTCAGGCTGACTGTGCTGATGAAGCTGGTGCAGGCGAAGCAGTGGATGGAGCTTGGTGGTCAAAATCAGACAGAATCACTCTGTGATTGCTGAGACTCTGCAGCTGCTGAGGCAGCTCACAGTTCACAGGAGCCTTGGCCTCCTTTTTGCAGTGGGCTAGTCAAGTATCAGCTCCCTGTGTGCTCAGAGTGATGTGGGTGTTCTTTGAAGGACAAATTCCTTCATGGTCTGGAACAGAGGTCATGGAATGGTTTGGGTAGGAAGGGACCTTAAAGCTCATCTCACTGCACCTGCTGCCATGGGCAGGGACACCTCCCACTGTCCCAGGCTGCTCCAAGCCCCAGTGTCCAACCTGGCCTTGGACACTTCCAGGGATCCAGGGGCAGCCACAGCTGCTCTGAGCACCCTGTGCCAGGGTCTCACCACCCTCCCAGGGAACAATTCCATCCCAATATCCCATCCATCCCTGCCCTCTGGCAGTGGGAAGCCATTCCCTGTGTCCTGTCCCTCCATCTCCTGTCCCCAGTCCCTCTCCAGCTCTCCTGGAGCCCCTTCAGGCCCTGCAAGGGGCTCGGAGCTCTCCCTGGAGCCTTCCCTTCTCCAGGGGAACATTCCCAGCTCTCCCAGCCTGGCTCCAGAGCAGAGGGGCTCCAGCCCTGGAGCAGCTCCGGGGCCTGCTCTGGACTTTCTGAGGACATGAATATATCAGTCACTCTGTCCAAATGCCATCCTTGAACTAACTCTGCCCTCTTTAACCACTCTTAACTCTTGAAACATTCTTGACCGTCTTTATCTCTCCCAGGAGTTCCCTTTATATTGATATCCATAATGAAACTTGGATTAGCTCCATTCTGTTGCCTAGGTCTATATAATTATTTTTCCAAACAGAAAATAGTGAACTGGCATGGCACAGGTTACTGTTGTCAGCTCCACTGCTTGTTCATTTCAGTTTTTCATTTACTAATTAAGTTCTTTCATTAAAACTTGTCTTGAAACTTTGTGTTCTGTAGAGCTCTTGGGAGGGGGAATATTTAGATTCTCCCTCTTTCCCTAAACACAAGTTTTAAATGTTCCATGCTCAGCCATGCTCAGATGGTAAACTGCTTTAACAGCCTTATTCCAGAGGATATTATTTCATGAACCATTTCTTTTGGCGTTGGGATGCATGTTGTGTGCTTTTCCTGCCTCTGAATGCACCAGAACACTTCAGTTCTGTCTCCACCTTTGTTGTGTATCTCTTGTAACTTCATTCCCATTAAACGCTGCCTTGCACCCATGTTCGGTGTCCTTATTCCTGATGAAAACTCTTAATACCTCTCCTTACAGCATCCCCTCTTCCCTTCCCCTCTTGGTTTTCTTTACTTGTATGGCTGAAACATCTCTTGCTTTGCTTTCATTTGCTGAACTCTGGCACAGCTTGACTTCTGGCAGTTCTTATTTTATCTCTCTACTTCTTGCTGGCTTTAAAGACATTGCTAATGAATCCTTTCCTCTCCTTAATACAAAGTCTCTTTAATTGAGCCTCATGTCCCTTTTGAGGTTAGCTGTGAGGATGCAGCTTTCAAATAGTTTTGCATCTTTGACCTGAGAGAAATATTTAGATGGCCGCTTTCCCATTCCTGATCTCCTTCGTCCACTTGATTTTACTGTTTGATTGAATTTCTCGTAGTTAAAGAGTGAACTTTGATTCTTTTACAACACTTAACCTCTCTTTATCCTTAATTTAATGTGAATGTGCTTGTGTGCACTCAATCCAAGTTAATGTTTTATCACCAGCTCTTCTTAATGCCTTTATTACTTGCCAAAACAAAGTCTAAAATAGCATCATCTCTTATTCATTGAAACACTTTTTGTGAAGAGGTCTGGCAGCAACCAGGAATCTGTGGTCCATAGAATTTGTCAGTTTCCTCTTCAGTGCATAGCTAAAAACCAGGACTCACCGTGTCCTTTCAGGTCTTGTGCAATCTGGTGTGATGGATTGAGCTTCCCTCAGTTGCAATCTGTGTTCCTACCTGTCCTTTCCATACCCCAGTTTTTTTCATTTTTGTGAAGTTGTGGCTCTCTGTAGTTTTTGTTCTATATGATAAAATAGAAGCTAAATCATGGTACAGGTTTTTGGGACAAAGATTTTTTTTGACAAATGCCTAGAGAAGCTGTGGCTGCTCCATCCCTGGAAGTGTCCAAGGCCAGGTTGGATGTGGCTTGGAGCACCCTGGCCTAGTGGAAGGTGTCCCTGCCCATGTCGGTGGGGTAGATTGAGATGAGCTTTAAGTTCCCTTCCAACCCACCTCATTCTCTGATTCTGTGATTTTAAGACTTCCTAGCCGTCAGTCCTTGACTCATCCCATGCTGCATTCTTCTCAGGAACAGTTTTTATTCAGACCTTTCCCTCTCTCATTTATTTTTCCAAGGGGTTCATCCCTGATTTCACTGCAGAAAAGTTCCTATGCTGATGTGATCAGTCCTTCAGGGCAAACTGGCTTGTTAATTAAAACTCCATGTTGCAGTATGGGCAGGACGCAAGCTGTTCTCCTATCTCCTAGCTTGTCTCCTACAGTATTCCTCATTGCAGCTCCACTATTAAACTGTCACACAGCTACAGAACATGTTTCAATTTCCCTTTGGAAATTACACTGAATTTAATAGACTATGTCAAAGTCAGGAAAATTCTGCTCCAGCCAAGCTGCTGGAAATTATTCTGTCCTCATGTGTGTGCATCACCTGGCAGCTCACGCGTGTGTTTGGGCTGTTCCTGGGCAGCGCAGCGTGTCCAAATCATATCTTTGGGGGTTTATTCTCTGTTTGAATATCTTAGTAAACTGTCATTTTGCATACACTCACTTGTCCTGGCTTATTTTCAATTTCAAGACAACAGATTAATTTAAACATGAGTGTTTATGTCTATACAAAATCTTGCAACGGAAAACTTCAGAAATGTAGATTTTACTGCAAAGCAGTTCTGTAATCCCCTTCTTTTTTTTTGTAAGTATTACAAACTTTATCCTGAAGTCCTTGATTGAAATCTCTCTCTTACTCACTCTCTCTCCTTGCTGTTAAAATCTGGACTTGGAAAGTATAAATGCTCCTTTGTGTAAGAGATGGCTGTGTCCCTGCCAATGCTCAGTTCTAGCTCTTCTTTCCCTGTCTCGCTCCACCTCTTTTCCAAACCACTTCAGTTCATTTTCTTTTTTAAAGTGTATTGGTTTAGGATGTCTTTCCCTGCCTGGTTAATGACTTAAAGTGATTATTCAGTAGAAGAACTAAAGCAGCAAAATGCAGAAAGCCTTCAAAATACAGCAATCTTCTTCCTAATTCCTCCTTTCTGAGCAGTTCCAAGCATGAAGGAGTTCACTTAAAGCCTTACCTTGCCAAGCTTTCCTGAAAATCCAGGTAAGGTCTTGTTAGCAGTGTCTGGATATTTCCATTCTCTCTGCTTTGTGAGCTCATCTTTGCTGCAAATGTTGGACACACAGAATTTTGAAGCATTTAGCAAACCCCAGCTGTTCACCATCCTCTCTTTAGCTTTGCTCTAAATATTCCCTATCTTGCCCCAAAGTGGGAGTGTACCCTTTAGGAAAGGACATTAGTGGGCATTGAAGGGTTGAGGGTTTTTTTCACTTATGTAAATGTAATAGTAATGTTTTCCCCACTATTTTTCCTGTTTGCTGTGTTATTCTTTCCAAATATAGCTCAGAGTAGAAGAGAGATATTGACTATAAATAATCAGCTGTACAATAGCACAGTAAGAAGCAAAGAAATTCAGTGCAGAAACTTTCAGAGGAGTTCTCTTCATGGGTTTCAATCCATGCAAAGTCAGCTCACTCTGAGGTGAAACTGCAGTTCTGGAGCTGACAAGTAGTTAATGGTGAGAATTCTAAACTCTCTTTGATACCTGTGTAAATGTCAGCAGGTTTCAACACTGTTTAAACTAGTATGTATTTACCTGGAGCTGATTCCAGTGAGTGAATCCCTCCCCAGAGTGTACAGGGAGGTGAAAATTCGATCTACTTATACAGCAAATTCTCTCCTGGCTGTAAGCTTTCTGCTTCATTACAGTTTACTGCTGATGGTGTTTGCTACCACTCACTGAACAGAAATTGGTGGTTTAGTCTTGTTTCGTACCCAAACTGTTGTTTATATTCACTAACATTCTGTCCTATTTGATATTTGATTTTTTCTTCTCAGATTCAGAGCATCTTGCATTGATCTCTATGTCCTGAGAACGTGGAAGATGTTTAGGAGCTGATTAAGGCAAAACCAGTTTGTAATTGTATCATTAACTGGCAATTGCCTCCTCTCTTTCCTTTGTGTTGGTTGAAGGATTTTGATTTGAACATGTTTAAATGTTAATTATGAACCAAATGCTTTAAGAAACAAAAAGAGGCGAAGGAATTTTGCAGCTCTTGCATACAAAAGGTACCATTTGCAAAATCTCATTAGATATTCACTATATGTAATTTTCTTGGCAATTCATTGTCGTGTTGGGCTTCAAGAAGTGCCACTGTAACTACGTAGCGTCACTGCATATGCAGCATGGTGGAGGCTGCAGCAGCATTGCATAGCTCCCACTGTTTGAAGAGTATTTGAGAACCAGTGGGAAACATTCAGCTCACTTAAATTGTTGCCTTCCACTCAGATTTCATAAAGGCTGTAATTGAAAAATAGCTAAAATTGCCTCTGCTGCCTTCAATTTTAGTTTTTCAAACTTTCTTCTGGTTTCCTCTACTTGATTTATTTCAGGATGGTCTATCTATTTAGTCTCCTTTATATCTTTATCCCTTTTTACACAGATAGTTCATGGAACGAACAGAATTGGAGGGACCTTAAAGACCATCTGTGGATTGCTTAACTCAGTCACATCGTGTGTTGTCATACTTATTCTAGTTCCAAACATCTTCCTATCAGCTATTTACCCTGATAGGAAGATACTGGTGAAGCCACTCAAAATGTTGCATTGCTCTGTGGTTCATCTGCTGGAAGCATGAGTGGTGAACTGAAAGGTGGAAGCAATTAATGTCCCTTCAGTGGATCGCAGCTGGCACAGGAGGTGTCAGGAGGTCAAGTGCAGAAGCTGTAACTAATGGGAGACCTGGAAATTGAGGACAGGCTCAAATGTGCTGTAATTAAACCATAATTTGGTCTGTGGTGCTTTCTTTTGGTAATGATCCAGGTGACGGTCACAGGTGACTGTGTTTGGACTGGCATATAGAATCCTAGAATCAGAGACTGGTTTGGATTGGAAGGGGCTTTAAAGACCATCTCATTCAAACCCCACCATGGGCAGGGACACCTTCCTCTAGACAAGGGTGCTCCAAGCCCTGTCCAACCTGGCCTGGAACACTTGCAGGGATGGGGCAATCACAGCTTCTCAGGGCAACCTGTGCCAGGGCCTCACAGGGAAGAATTTCTTCCCAAATCCCATCTAACCCTGCCATCTGGCAGTGGGAAGCCATTCCCCCTTGTCCTGGCACTCCAGGCCCTTCTCCAAAGTCCTTCTCCAGCTCTCTTGGAGCCCCTTTAGGCCCTTGGGAGGGGCTCTAAGGTCTCCCCAGAGCCTCCTCTTAACAGGCTGAACACCCCCAGCTCTCCCAGCCTGCCTCCATAGGAGAAATCCAGGTGTCACAACTCCAGCTGCTCTGTACAGATCCATTGCAGATGCCATCCCCAGGAATGAGATGTCAGCCATTAGCTGATGTGCTCTTTAATGAGCACCCTTCCTTCAGGACCCTCCCTCTCTGCCTTCTGTTGCTTTTCTTAAATTCCCATTGCCAGGATGACTGCATCCAGCTTTGGAAGGAAGATGCTCATTTTAGTGCTCCAGTGAAGAGCTGCACTGCTGCATTGCGTGAGATTTCTGATAGATCTGGGAGTACGATTGTGCTCCCACTGAACCTTTCAGAACTGGCACTTTCTTGGATTCAAGTGCCTTGTATATTAGACCTGTGACCACTAATTTTTTTAAGACCTTTCCTTCTATCCGAGTTGTTTTAAGGGAATAGCCGAAGCTCTGTTGTTTCACAGGCAGCAAAAGACTTCTCTGCCTCTCTCTGCAACCCGAGGGTTTGCCATAGGATTGTGTTGTAGTTATTAATTACCTCCTTTGACCTGGGAAACAATTCCCACTGGTTTCCAGTGATACTCTGAAAATGTCTGTAGGGATGCAGGAGAGCAAATTCCCTTCACATCTCTTTGGCTTGGCAGAGCTGGCAGTGATGTTGGAAATGGGTCTTTTCCTTAGCCAGGAGGTATTTCCTGTCTTAGTATGTAGGCAAAGTTCAGGTGGAGCCACCTGGTGTCAGCTGCATTTCGGAGTCAAGATGAATTATACACTAGACTGAGATTCTGGTGAGGAATGGGTCTTGTTTTTTCTTATGCTGAACGTGGCTATTTAAGTTGGGAATATTAGCCAGTATTTTACAAACTGCCAGGAATTACATTCCTAAGAAGACTCCACAATCCTCAGACAAAGCTGTCGATCTGATCTTTATCATTGTTTATTTCAGTGTTTCATTGCTATTGCGTCCTGCAGTATGTAAATACTGAAACCTTCTGAAATTGTCATTTTTCAGAGTAAAGCGCCTTCATTAAAGCAGTTTTGATTTGAAATTCTTCTTCTAGTGCTCTTCCCCATCACCCTGCTAGTTTTATTGGCAACATTACCCCTAAAACAGGTGGTCTGCATTAGCAAGAATCTTAATACCACTTTCAATTAAGCTTTAATTTTACTTGCCATTCATGTTTAGTGCAGTTCAGGAAACATTTGTTTTCTTCCAGAGCTAAATTATGGATGACTCTTTGCTACAGCCAAGGAAAGCTTTGGGGTACCCTTAGCTCCTGCCAGGTGAGGAAGGGCCCAAAACAGAGCTGGAGGGACAGCAGATCTCACACATTCCTTCTATGTTAGGCTTTCAGCCTCTTTCAGGTGACATGGGTATTGCCAGCAGTGATGCTCTCTGCATTTCCTTCTTTGAGGTTTACAGCCCGACTAAAAGGCTTTGATAATATATGGAAAAAGATTGAGCGAAGAAGCCATACACAGTTAAAAAGCAGGACCTGAACTGTCTCTAATTCCTTGATTCCTCTCTGGAGAAGCATTAGGTATTTGATACAGGCATAAATAACCCCTGAGGACTGGACATGGCCCATGGAGGTTTCCAGGCTTTCTCTAAATTAGTGTCGTTCTCAAATCAAAAGCCACAGAGAGCTCTTGGTGAGGGTAAAGAAAAAGTGTCTTTGTTGTCGGCCAAAGAGAATAAAATACATTCAGATAGGTAGTGATTGCTTTGATAAAATAATTATGTAGGCTTGAAATCACAGTGAGGTTGCTGATCTGGACAGGTTTCCTGCCAGGTCCTCATGTGCCTCATGCATATTTAATGAGGAAGAGATGTAGGTGCAGAGATAAAATCATCCTCAACTCTCTGGGACACTTTATTCCAAAAATGTTATTTTTTTCTGTTGCTTCTGAAAGCATCATAATGCCAAAGTTGTTTGCTAATGATGTCCCTTGCCTTTCTTCAGCTATAACTGCAGGTGCTTTTGGGCCTCTCTCCCTGCATTCTCTCTCACCGTATGAGAGGTTTTCTTGAAACCCAACAATGAAACGTAAATCAATTTGTTAATCTGATGAAATTTGCTGTTGAATGTAATTACTTTTGGAGACATGCAATTACATGCTGATTTTTCAGAACAGGCAAACTGACGTCTTCTACTGTGGGATGGAAAGATTTAAAACAGAACAGTTAAATGGTCCTTTAAAACATGAAACAGCTGCTTGTGTTTTATCTGCTCCTGCTGCCTTATTTTTGGCATCAACTGATGACATTTTTCCCCTTTTAGAAGTTGTTCCCTTTTCGATTAGGTAATATTTTTGTTAGCACCTTCTTAAATCCTTTAAAAGGAGGGTTTCTCTCAAAGGCAGTTAACCCTTGGCAGGATGTGGTGCCACTTCAATCCTTTTTACAGGAGGTTGTAGCTTCAGCAACCCTGAAATTTGTTCATGCCAGACTTTTCCTAGGTGCTGTGTAGGGGGGGGCGGATTTTCATCACAGATTCATGGAATGGTTTGGGTTGGAAAGGAGATGAAGGAGCACCTTGTTCCCCCCCTGCCATGGGCAGGGACACTTCCCACTATCCCGGGCTGCTCCAAGCCCCAGTGTCCAGCCTGGCCTGGGGCACTGCCAGGGATCCAGGGGCAGCCAGAGCTGCTCTGGGCACCCTGTGCCAGGGCCTCACACCCTCCCAGGGAACAATTCCTGCCCAAATCCCATCTAACTCTGCCCTGTGGCAGTGGGAAGCCATTCCCTGTGTCCTGGCATTCCAGGCCCTTGACTCTCCAGCTCTATTGAGGCCCCTTTAGGCGCTGGAAGGGGCAACCATTGAAGTCTTGGGATTTTACATCTGCAGCTTGGGATTTCTTGGGATGAACTGTAGTGACTTGCATAACTTTTGTGAGGTTTATTGTAATACCTTCCTAGAGCACTGGAAGTCTTTTTGTGTGCCTGTTGCAAAACTTTAGCTGCATAAATAAGGAAAGTTATAGGAGAACAGAGAGAGACAGCCTGCGATTCAGATTTAATAATACCAGGAACATTTCTTAGGTTATGTTTTTTTGAGATCTGACAGTGACATATGTATTGATTGCCTTAATTTTAAGGAACAGATTTTTTTTTCTCTTTTCAAATGCAGGGCTGGAAAATATAATATATAAATATAATATAAAAATTATGTATATATAATATATAAAAAATTGCACAATTAATCTTCTATGAAAGGAAAGTCCGAATTAGGCATTAATTTCTGCTGGTTGAGGCCAGTGCTAGTTGCTTGAAGTTGCTGTATTTCTGTGATGAATGACTCTTGAAAACACCATAACCTACCACAGAATATAAATACAGACCCCAAATTCAAATATATTTCAGAAAATGAGTGCTGTGAGCCATTGCTGGGGAGGCAAAAGGGCGAGATACTTTTCTTTATATAAAAGCTTATTTAAAGAGTCAAAGAGTAGTGAGCAGAGTTAACAAAGAAGAGAAAGGTGTATTGGCGATAAAATAGAAGAAGCCACACACTGAAATGCGACAGTGGATTCAGCCTGGCTAAACCACAGGGGAAGGTATATCCAGAACTAGGAGAGGGTGACAAACCCAAAAGCCTGTGGCTGGTTTGGCTCACAAACACGGAGCCAGAGACACCAGCACTCTACTAACAGCTCTCAGCTGACTCTGCAGTGCTGCTTTTGGGAAAAAAAAAAAACCAAAAAAACCATTCCTGGAATGTCCTGAAAAATTCTTTTTCTCTCGCTTATTTTCCTGATCTTGTATTATTAAGATTTTGACTTTTTTTTTTACTGTACTGGCAAATGTTGCTCACAGCAATGCTGGCAAGCAAGAGCTGTGGTCAGGGCAGGGTAGTACTGTCACAGTCCTGTATAGGAATAGATTTCTGAAATGATTGGGGATTTTTTTTCCTAAATTGATTCTCTCTTAAATTTTTTTTTTAGTGTCATGTATAGTTATTTCTTTAAACAGTCTGTTTTGCATGCAAGATTAGCACTATGCCCCTTCCCACACTTGGGCCCAAACTATCAATAAATTACATTGATATTTTGACTGAGGATTGAAGTAAATTGCATCAATTGATTTGTCACTTCAGTATTTTACTGGGAAATTCTTCATGACAAGATGGTGAATTACGTGTTCTAGAAATCCTTTAGTGATAGACAGTGACTACCTGGCCTTTTTAATGCAAATATAAGAGCTTATAGAGAGGTCATTCATCTCGCCCTACCCAGCATGGTTATGTTTTTCACGTTAAGATTTCTTGAACACCAAATCATAGCCAAGGCTCTCAACAGAAAAACCTGTGATGAATAAAACAGCCCAGCCCTATGATTCTGATTCCATGGCTCTTTAAAACTGATCCTGATGCTATGTAGTTTGTTTAAAGTAAATTTGGGGAGTTTTAATTACTGCCACTTCAGATTGTGATGTGGCACTAGGTTTGAGACAACGTGTGGCTTCAGTATTGTGTAATAATGTGAGAATGTTGTCATTCAAAGGTATTTAAATTTGGTTATTTATATAAATAGATACTTAGTTTGGGGCTGGAACTAGATAGTCTTTAAGGTCCCTTCCAACCCAAACCATTCTATGATTCTATATGTAATGTGTATAAATATATATGCACTTACTGTACTACTTTATTTTATTAAAGATGAAAAATCCTTAAAATTTATGTAGCAATTCCTGCAGCTGGAATATTGCAGGAGTTTTTGCTAGAGATTGATAAACATGTTAAATTTCTCATCCAGTATGATCCTTAGAATTCACGGCCTCCTCGGGGAAGGAGACAGAGCTTGTTTTCCCCATTAATACCACTGCAACCCTGAACTCTGTCTTGCATTTATTCCCCTGTTTTGTCTGGTCAGAAATGATGCAAGACAGAAGGTTTTGCCTGTTTCCATCTGTCAGCTATTTTGAAGCCTAAAAAAATAAACTTGCGAATATTGCTTTTGCTGTTTTATTCTTTCTATTCTTGATTCCCTCATGTGTACTTACGTCCAGCTCTTTAGGAAAACAACTTTTATTCCCTTTAAGCTCAGTAGACTGTAAAGCTCATTTTTACTGGACTTCGAGGGTCTGCGTGAGAGTTTGGCCTGTTACGTGCTAAGTTTTAATTTTTTCCATGCTGAAACTCTCCAGCAGTAGTTGGGATGCTGCCGAATGTAACTGAGCCTGCACGCAGATGGTGTCAGAGCTCTGCTCGGCACGAAGCCAGGGAACAGGATCCTTCCCAAATGCAACCGGATCCTTCCCAAATGCATCCATGCTGCAGCAGCTGGGACTGGAGAGAGGTGCTTGAGGACCTGGGACTCATGGGATTGGAATGTTTTCCTGCTGGTGACTTGATTTCTGTCTCAAGGTTTAGGATCTTTATTTTTAACCACTCTTTCCAAAAACCTCAGAGCTTCCTTGTCTCCTGGACAATTGCTGCAGTCTCGGGATCACAGAATCATTTATGTTGGAAAACCCTCTAAGACCATCAAGCCCAACTGTTCCCCCAGCACTGCAAAAGCCACCACTGCTCCATGTCCCCAAGTGCCACATGTGACTGGCTGTTAAATCCCTCCAGGGAGGGATACTCCATCACCACCCTGGGCAGCTGTGCCAGGCCAGGACAGCCCTTTCCCTATTTTTCTTAATGTCCACCCTGCCCCTCCCCTGGCCCAGCCTGAGGCCGTTCCCTCTCCTCCTGTCCCTGTTCCCTGCGAGCAGAGCCCGACCCCCCCAGCTGCCCCCTCCTGTCAGGGAGTTGTGCAGAGCCACAAGGTCCCCCCTGAGCCTCCTTTTCTCCGGGCTGAGCCCCTTTCCCAGCTCCTTCAGGAATTCTCCAGCCCCTCCCCAGCCCCGTTCCCTTCCCTGGACACGCTTCCAGCCCCTCCAGGTCTTTCTTCTTGTGACCGGCCTGAAAGAAGAACTGCGAAGTTCAGAGAATTCACTGAAGATTCAGAAGAACCGAGTTTTTTCTGGCCCTGCCTTGGCTTTCTTGGGGTGCATTACAGTCACATGGAGGTGTGCAGGGTCTGAGCTGAGTTTGCTGTTTCAATTATGGGGCTTTCCAGAATTTTATTTCCTAGTGCGCTTTAAGTTTAGATGAGCATCACAATTCAGCCCCTGGCTGTTTATTGAACAAATACTTCTCATTTGTCAGATTTGTGTGATAATTTCTGGGATGCAGTGAAATTTGGGACCACATCTTAAGCGCTGTTTTTAATTTAGAGACAGTCGTGCCTGTGTTCGCTCTGCACAACATCAGAGAGTTCACATGGGAAGACAAAACACGTATAATTGGCGTTTCTGAGCCAACTGCTGACTGCAGCCAATTAGCTGAGAAGTGACAATTTGTGACTGCTGCAGGAAGGCAGCACAGTATTGGAATATAAATCGATTTTCATCTCAGAATAAGTTCAGAAGTGAACCAGGCTTTATATTTGCACAGTAGCGAGTATTTGTGCCATAAAGCTCAATGGCTCAGTTAATATTGCAGCAGGTGAGGAGTAAGTCATTAATCTCTTTCATCCTTCACGCAGGAGCAGAGCGACTCGGAGTAGTAGGTGTGAAAATCAAATTTGAGTGAGGGTTTTATTTTTGCTTGTTGTAGAATGCAAATGTGAGCATGTTAACCTCTTCAGCTGCACCAAGTTCTCTCTGATTTGGAGAAAGATGAATTTGAGGGGTGAACTGTTTAGCAGATGAGGAATTGGTCCAGAGGAGGCCATGAAGGTGCTCCAAGTGCTGGAGCCTCTCTGCTCTGGAGACTGAATGGGAGCTGGGGTGTTCGGCCTGGAGAAGAAAAGACTCCAGGGAGATCTGAGAGCCCCTTCTGGTGCTGCTTCTGATGTCCACACCTACAGCATCAGGTGTGTTACAAACTCTCTGGGATCTCCCACCTCCAAATCATGCTCCCCTTCAACTTGTTGTGTGTCAAGAGTTTTTCAAGTTACCATTAACTCCTGTTAAGACCCTGTCTTCTTTGAAACCTAAGGTTTAACTTTCTGTCTAGAGAATCCTTCCCTGTGGATCCAGTTAAATTTTCTTCCTAACCTCCAAATCTGGGTGCAGTTTTGCTGTTCATTTAAAATAGAGATTTGTGGTGCCTCTGAAAGAGAATGTCCTTCTGCTTCTGTGGTGTGATTGGGGTATGGATTCACCCGAAAGCTCTTGGATGGGGCTTAGAGCAACCTGGTCTAGTGGAAGGTGTCCCTGCCCACGGTAGGGGGTTGTAATGAGATGGTCTTTAAGGTCCCTTCCAACCCAGCCCTTTCTGTGATTCTGGAGCAGCAGCTGGAGGCCAGATGAGATGTCCCAGGGCAGCTGCAATATCTTCTAGCCCTCCTTAGGCAATGAATGGAGCTTCTAGTGCATCCATAAAACCAAGGGCAAGGACGCACCATGGAAATTTAAACTATCTGAATTTAGGGGTCTACAAATAGATGTCTTTGTGTGCCTCAGTGTTTACAGTTCTGTTACGGAACTGGTCACGTAATAATTTTTTAGGCACCTGCATTGGTCAGCTGAATCACAGATGAGGTTTCCATTGAGTGTAACGGGCTGATAGGAATACCCCTGTGATCCTGGATTTGGATGTCTTAATCTGTGTCTGAATCCCATAAATCATCTGCAGAGGTGAACAAACGCTTCCTTCTGGAAAGCGTTCCTTGGAACTGACATTGTTGAGATGATTTAAGAGCCACCTGCCTGAAAAAGGCTCATCTCAGGTTGCTGCTGTGTTTGCTCATCCCTCAGTGAGCAGGGTCAGCTCCAAAATCCCAGCTTCTGAAGGGTGTTTTTGAAGGGCTTTTTGCCCTTCATTCCTATGATTAGCTTTCCACTGCCTTAATGACTTCCATGGCTCATTAAAGATGTTCACAGAACACAGGAAGCAGCAGCATGTGGCAGAACTGAGACCATGTTCAGGTGGTGGAGCTGGATGCTGTGCTGGCTCATTCTTTCCTCAAACCTCACCGCCAGGGCCCTTGGAGTTGGCTCACTGCTCCTCTGGAGTGGAGAGCACCAAGACCAACATGGATCTTGGCCATGTGTTTCATTAGAGCACAGTGTGTTTGTGTGTGAAGGAGAACTGGAACAGGAAATGACGATACTCTTGAGCAGAAGAGAAGTTTCCCCCCCAGCATTATTCCAGAGGGCAAAATGAATCTTCTGATGACTTTGGCATCACTGAAGAATACTTAAAACCCCTTTGTTTTACAGCAGGTCCTTTGGCAAAGGTGCTGGCACTCAGCATTCAGGCCATGGTGTCCTGTTAGCATTGTCTGTATTCTCCAAGGTCAGATTGAATCCTTGCCTCTAGCCATAGGAAAAAAGAGACACGACAGTGGAGTTTTGGGGAAGAAATAGAGGAAGATGTGAATAAATGTCACCTGCAGCTTATTTGGCTCGTGGCTTTCTCTCACTGGAAGCCTGTGGAACTCCCAGCTTTCCTCTTTTCCCTGCTGCTTTTTGTTCATTAACTTTGGTGCTGGGGCTAGATTGAAATAAAAAGCAAAAAGCAGCCCAGAAATCTCTAAATTTCTGTGTGGTCCTGTAGACTTTCAAAACACGAGTGCTGTAGCATTCTCCCACCTGCCAGGTGAGGTTAATGGATGTAGCAGTAGAACCTTTTGATACCTTCTGAATTCACAGCAAGCCCCAAGCTCTGGGAGCCAGCTTCACATTGCGCCTTCTCTGCTGGACCCCTCTAGTTGCAGAAGTTAATTAGACTTTTATTTTTCTTTCTTACACAGTTCTATTCTAGGAGCATGTCCTGTGCAAAATATGATTTTTAGTTTCTCTTTTTCTCATCCCTAATACGAAATAAGGATGAAAGGGAAGGCACCCTTGGTGGAAATTTAGTCACTTTATATATTTTTGCAGAAAGATAGAAATATAATGCGTCAATAATCCTGAGTTGTTACCAAGGTAAAAAAGTTGTGGAAACCCTATTTTCTGTGGTTGTTCATATTTTCTCAGGTGTTTAGAGACCCAGAATGTACCAAATTATGGTATGAAATTGCCATACTTGAAATATTCTTTGGTACATTCACAGAATCTCAGAATGGTTTGGGTGGGAAATGACCTTAAAGCCCATCCAGTGCCACCCCTGCCGTGGCAGGGACACCTCCCACTGTCCCAGGCTGCTCCAAGCCCCAGTGTCCAGCCTGACCTTGGACATTCCCAGGGATCCAGGGGCAGCCACAGCTGCTCTGGGCACCCTGTGCCAGGGCTCCCCACCCTCCCAGGGAACAATTCCTTCCCAATATCCCATCTAACTCTGCCCTCTTGTCAGTTTGAAGCCATTCCCTGTGTTCTGTCACTCCAGGCCCTTGTCCAAAGTCCCTCTCCAGCTTTCTTGGAGCCCCTTTAGGTACTGAAAGGTCTCCCCAGAGCCTTCTGCAACAACCCCAACTCTTTCATTATCAATTCTTTAGTTAATTTTAGATTAAGGGTGCTAATACTGTGTATAATATTGGAAATTATTTGAGTTTGGAGAAGGAGTTGTCCTAATCCCATTGTGGTGAATCGTTTGGCTTCCTCTAATGTATCAGTAACTTCCAGCACAAGTGGAAAGAGTTATGCTGTGATGAATTACCTGTACATCTGTTTATTACAGTTAAATGAGAGGAGTTACTTAAATCTGGTTCTTGCTGGATTTAACAAAAAATTTCTACATAATTTCTCATTTGGTTGGGGACTGAGTTTTCTTAGTGGTATGTGAAACTCAAGTTGTTTTTAAAGAGTTCAGGGCACTTGTAGATCGCAAGAATAGAGGTTTATATCATTTTGGGTATTGTTGCATGTACAGGTTTAAGGTGAACTTAGGTCTTAGTTGACCTACTTTTGTACAAAATTGTTCCCTCAAAATTATTCTCAATTTTCTTTTGTCTTGAAGAACAAACTCCGGTGCTTACGCAAACCAAGTCCTGGTGTGTAACTGTCCTAATTTGTTTTTCAAAATTTCTATCAGTCACAGGCCGTAGTTTAGCTCCAGCAATATTTTGAGTTTGAAATACCAGCTGTTACGGAAATGTCAGTTGGGTTCAAATATAGTTTTCCTTTGTTTATTTTATTTTGTGGCCAAGTCATTTGCCATTAACTCCTTTGAAATTTGTGTGTACTGATTTCAAAACCAGTGCAAGTTTTACATGCTGGCTAGGTAGAGGAAGCCAAATTTTCTTCCTGGCTTCATACTTTATGCTAATCAAATGATAAAAAATGTAAAGCTCTTCATTACAATTTTTTGTCGGTCCATACAGCCAGCTATTTCTGGTCCTCTGGAAAGCAGGTGGATTTTTTTGGTACTTCAATTGATGTGGCAATAGAAAAAGCAGCATAGGAGGTTGTGCTCTCCAAGGTACCTTTTCAGATAAGATAAACACAAGCTTTGTAAAATTCTTTAGAATTAACATAATTAAGTATCTGATCTTAGCTACCTGAGGGTACCGTGTTATTCCTAAGAACAGGCTATAAAACATCTTTGAATGCCGTGTATGGCTTGGGAAGAGTCAGGTGGCTGCTCCATGGAAAAGGACCTGGGGGTGCTGCTTGACAGTGGCTGAAGGTGACTCCAGGTGTGCCCAGGCAGAGGTTTAAGTTGGATATTAGGGAAAATTTCTTCCCGGAAAGGGCAGTCCAGCCCTGGCTGCCCAGGGAGTGCTGGAGTCCCCAGTCCAATCCTCCCCCTATGTAAAAGCTGTGTGGATGTGGCACTTGGGGACAAGGGGTGGTGGTGGCCTTGGCAGTGCTGGGGGATGGTTGGACTGGGTGGGCTCAGGGCCTAAACCTAAACAATTCTGGGATTCTTTGATATGAAAGTGGGGATTTGATTTTGCTGCTGAGCTAAGGTTCTCCCCTGTACCTGGAGGAGGCTTTCCAGGTCCCCAGCACGAGCTACACAGAGTTTTCCTGCAGTTAAACGGCTTCATCCTTTGGTACAAAATGAGTTTTTTCAGAATGGATAAATGAATCTTCTTCCGTCAGTTAAAGTTAATTAAAAATCTGGACTGATAAGAGATTGGTGCCATATTTTTCGTGCATCCAGAATGAACAGCCTACTTTCAACAGCTATTTCCAACCAAACTTTCAACGTAACTGAATTAATTAAGTCCTGGGAACAGATTATATTAGGGGAAATTAAGCTCTAAGTAAGCAAACCATTAACAATTATGAGACCAAATTGCCTGTGACACAGATTGGTCAGGTTTGATGGCACAAAGTATTTTCAGCTTGTGAGGAATAAATTGTAGAAACAACCTGGATTTTTTCACTCCATGTATGAGGTACAGGTCCTCAGTTGGGCTTTACAGGAGAAGACCTCCAACAGGTAGAGAAAAGAATCACTGGTAAAGCATTTGTAAGGCTTTTGTGTGAAATAAACCTAAATTATTTTTTGTTTTATTTTTTGCAGTTATTATCAAAAAATGAGAAGCCCTTCTCTGGTAACAGTCTCATTAATCTTTCATAGAATCTCTCTTATTTTAAAATTAACAGATTCTTGTTTTTTCTAATGGGGACAAGTTTTGGTTTCCATCATAGAAACTGGTCCTGATGGTCATCCGCAGAGGACTGGCCTGTTTGATGATTCCTCATATCTGTGCTTTTAATTTTCTTTTTCTACAAAAGTATTGTTGATACCTAACAAGGGCTTTATTTTGAAATGCATCTCTTGTAGTCACTCAGCATCACGGTTATTCTCAGAAATAATAAGAAAAGTTATTATTTTTATGCTGGCTATGTTACATGTTTGTATTTTGGGATCTGATATTTTAATAAGGATTATCTTTGCCTTAAAGACATTCCAGAATATAACATGCATTCCAGAATATCCATTTATGCAAATATTTTACCACCTTAGTTACCAGGCACTGCTTTTTTACACAAAAAGTGAAATCTTGCTCACTGTCTTTTTATAATCAGAAAACTATTGGGAAGCACTTCAGAAGCAAAAATCAACAAGAAACTCTGTGGTTTTTTGTCTTTTGTAGGCAGGACTGTTGAGGTTGCAGCATCTGGTGTGCAGATTTGGAGTTCGCTTTGCAGCTACACGGTGGTTGTGCACTGCAAAGGAACTTTCAACTTTGAAATATTTCAATATATTTATAAGAAAACTATTTGGGGCAGATTCTGTACCAAGTTACAATGGATATTTAAAGCAAATACGATCATAGAAAGTGTTCCAGAGCAACAGAAACCCAAGCAATGACTCACTTTACACATATTCATGAATTTTGGGATGTGGCTATTGCTGGGAGGAGGGATTTATATTTATTCTAATGTTACCATAAGCACTGTTTATTAAGGGAGAAAAACAGCAAATGATGCCAGAAATGGATTTAATGTCCATGAAAAGCTTGTTTCAGTGCAGATTTCACTTTAATTCTGAAATAAATTCTGTCACTTCATGAAAGAGTTAATATCCTGTTGTGGTGCTGAGAGATTGATAGGCAGAGGAAATAGGAGGTACCTGGAAAGAACTTCTGATTCCTAATATTGCACAAGTTGCTTTTCTCTTGGCTCGCCTCCCCTCCACGTTGTTATTTTTACCCAGGCTCCCTAATCTTCCCTTTTGCCTCTAACCACCTCCCAGTTTCCTGTTCGCCTCTTCCCTCTGGTTTTGTCCCAAATATTCCGTTGTTTTTCCCTTCTCTCTGCCGCTGGATTGCAGGGAAGTGAGCTAAGATGAATGCCATAGCTGTTTTCACAGTATCTATCATCTTCTGTGTTTCGTGCCTCTTTGCTGCTCTTGGTGTAAGTTCCTTTCTCGAGGAGATTTTGTTGTCTGGATATTGTTTGAAATATAAATATTGAATTTTAGATTGCTGTGTAAACAATAATCAAAGATTTTCACTTTTAATTAAAGATTATTTGCAGCTCTGTGAAACCTCTGTTCTAGGTTTTTGAAGTAGTGTTTTCTTCAGTGTGCACTAAGGAATATTCCTTGGAACATGTCTGGGAAAGGGAGTTACTTGTTCAGCTTCATTTTTGAGATACATGTTTTCAAAACAATATGAAGTTATAATTTATTTTCTTTTCCCTCAGAATATTTCTGTTCTTTTTCAAAAACAGTGTTCAAAAATATGATCTGAGTAAAGATGCTTTTCACTGTCATTTTTAATCCTTTTTAAATATCTTGAAATATGAATTTTCTTTCCAGTAAGTAACAGAAAGCATTTGCTTTTCTTTTGCAGATTGCATTCTCACAGCACAGCAACTTTATGGACCTGGTGCAGTTCTTTGTGACATTTTTCAGGTACTTTTAATTTAAGACAGCTAAATGTTACTTCTTTAGGTTTTGGGCTTCAGCGTTTGGGTTCTTCTTGATTTGGTTTTCTAACTTAAGTGTCCTGCTTACAGCACAGCCTAGAAAATGAAAATCTTCAGTCTGTTTAAAATATTTAATTAGGAATTATGTTAAGAAAATTAATTGTCTGCCCGTTTTTGCCAATACATCATGTCCTGTGCATGCAGGGGAAGGGAGGATGGGAGAGGCTTTTGGAAAAGGGGAAGTTCTTTTTGAGATGATGTAGAAGGCATTGACTTCCCTCATCATACAGATAATGTGTGACATACTGCAGATTTTCACACCTCGTCGGACACCAGTCCTAAATTAGGGGAGTTATTTTGCAAAGAGTTAAGTCTGGAGTAATTTCCAAATCTTTAGGTACCACCTTTTGATTTCAAACTGAACTCTGAAAGTATGTCAAGTTTAATACAAACATATGTTACAGTACAATAGAAGCCAAACACTTCTGTTTTTCATGCACTGCTTTAAGTTCATTTCTTAGTGTAAAGTGAACTGATGATTCCCTCGGAGTGGAAACCAACAGAAGCCATTTCAATGCTTGTTTCCTCTTCTGTCCTCCAAAAAATACAGCCCTACCAAAGCGGTGAAACACTTCCCGAAGCACAGCAGGCCCTCTCTTCAAGGCTTTGAAATAGGATGTGTTGGCCTCTATTTTAGGGACTGTTAACACTCGAGAAGTATAAGCCAATACTTGATCAATAAGAAGTCCTTCAGGAGGGATATACATGGAGTAAACAGTACTCCAAGTCTTACAACGTGTTCCAAAGTAGGCAATATTATGCCTGTGTTGTGGTATAAAATGAGCAGTGGGAATAATATCTTGCTTTAGATTTCACGCTAAATTTAATTAAAGCAAGAAGCTCCAGATGGATCCTTCAGACAAGTGGTTTATATCAATTTTTTTTTCATATGGAGCTTTTAGAGGGTAGAACCTGCTTTAGTACAGTACTTTGGAAACAGTGGGTTTGAACCACCACCTTCCTGCCATTGGAGCGGAGTAGGTGGTTGCTCCTGGCTCAGACTTAAGCATTTGTTTTGTTGAATTAATCACTGTCAACATCTTCCCTAAAAATCTTTGTGGCGGGGTAATTGCTTATTAGGAAAATAAGGGGGGAAGCAGTTGGTTCCTTAGTTCTTTTCTAATTGTATAAGATAAATCTGCACTACAAAAACTGTCCATTAGTACTTAACAGACCCAACTGCATCTGCGTATGAGGATTTAAACTCCTCAGTATGAGGGATTGCTCTAGATTCATTATTTGAAGAGAGTCTCAGAGCAGCTGTGGCTGCCCTGTCCCTGGAAGTGTTCAAGGCCAGGTTGGACATGGCTTGGAGAGACCTGGTCTAGCGGAAGGTGTCCCTGCACATGGCAGGGGTGTGGAACTAAATGGTCTTCAAGGATCCTTCCAACCCAAATCCTTCCATGATTCCAGTCCCAGTGTAAAGCAGAAGATATGTGCACGATGTATCTCAGTGAGCACATGCAGCTGAACATACATGTCCAAAGGCTCCAAGTTGAAGAGTCACCAGTGATTTTCCTTTCCTCCATCACTGTTACCACATGGATCTCCTTGAGAAGTAATGTTGTAATGTTATTTAACATCCTAGCAAGCCAGAGGAATAAGAACATGTGGATTTGGGAGAAGACAGTTAATTGGTGTTTTCCAATTAAGCATTTATAATGTGTTACAAATTTTTTGATTCTTTCACTACTCCTAAGTTCCTCTCCAAGTGTTTTATTTTACAGTCACTATAATTCCGTAATTAACCAGTGGATTAGAACAGTGTGATTCATCTCACTGGGTGTAGAGGAAACTATTGAAATGTTTGCATTTTTAATGCTCTAGGGCACATTTCGTAATTACTGTTGGATCCAAGGCAGACCATAAATAAGTAATACCTGAGAGCCCCCTGTGCTGTTAATGAGCAACGTTTGGCTGAGAATTTGCTCCCTAAAATAGAGGCAAGGAAAATGCTTTGTGAAAACCTGAAAACAGTTGGTAACACTAACACCAAACTCAAAAACTGGGATATGTATCAATTTCTTAGGTGTAATGGAGACATAAAGAGAGTTTTTCATCCCAGGGAAATTCGAACATAACTCCATTTCGGTCAGGTTCTACCAAGCAGAGCTTCCATTGGCTCATACAGTTATAAAAATTTGTGCTGACACAGCATAAATATTGCAATGCAGGGAGGAGATACATTTAAATTTTATGGACAGTATTCTATTTGGCAAATAGCTTTATTAATTCGTTCTTAATTATTCATTAGATTATTTAAGTACAATAAATGAGCAATGTGGTTATAAATAATCTCTCCTCAGCTGGCCTCAAGACATGCATGAAACCTTAGCTGATCAGCCTTCAGAGCTTGTTATACCACAGGGTATTCCCACACTGACACAAAAATCTGAGCTTAAACAGATTGTCTGGTTTTATTCTGGACTTTAATCTCCTTTTCACCACAGAGAGAATATTCTCTCCACTCCCAGTATCCTTAAAGCTTTTCAAACAAGTCCACTTTCATTTTTACATGTCTGGAAAACTCCATCAGCACTTTACTATGATGCATTCTCAGAAGGGGAGAAGAAAATCCATCTGGTGTATGAGGGCCCAATTATTAAACTCTTGTGAAATGTTTATCCACATCAGAATTGCTTGTAAAAAATGGCAGCTTTAAACACCAAAATGTACAGCAGCCTCACTGCTAATGTGCTTTAACATATACAGGTCACTTAATAATTTCAGAAAGCACTGCTATGATTACTAGAAACACAGCCCAAATTATTTTGATGAATTGGAAGCTATTTAAGTGCTATTTACAACTAAATTTTAATATGCTGGAGAGTTACAGGACACATTTTAAAGTACCGGATGCATTAAACCTTGAAATAATTGGAACAAGCACGTGGTTGGTTGGACTTTGCCAAACAGCTGCCTGCAGCCCATCAGGACAGATTCCTGACCTCATCTTTCTGCTGAAGATGGCACAAGGCTCGACAATCCACAGCTCACCTTAGTTGTGGCAGAGAAAGGCAACAGAGAGAGAGAAGGGAGAAAGCACAGAGGGCGTGGGTTAAACCCAGATGGAAATTAAGCACTGCAAAGCCACTCAACCTCCATCTGTTCTCCCCCACCCTGGTGGAGTGGGGAAGAGAATCAAAAGTAAAATTTGTAGGTTGAGAGAAGAACAGTTTAATAAACAAAGTAAAATACAATAACAATGGCTAATAATAATGATTATGATATTAAAAAGAGAAAGAAAAAAACCCAACCAAACAGTTGATGCACAATATAATTGCTCACCACCTGCTAACCAATGCCAGCCCCTCTTCCCAGACCAGACCCTTCCAGGTAACTCCCCCAGTTTATACACTGGGCTTGATGTTCTATGGTGTGGAATATCCATTTGGCCAGCTGGGGTCACCTGTCCCAGCTGTGATCCCTCCCAGTTTAAGTAACTTCTCACTTGCAGAGCAAGAGAAAAAAAAAAAAAAAAACCCAACAAACTTCTGAGAAACACAACTTAGCAAAACCCAAAGCATCTGGGTATTATCAATATCATTCTCATTCTGAACCCAAAACACAGCACCTCAGAAGAAATTAACTCTATCCCAGCCAAAACCAGGACAACAAGTCTGATCAGGAGCAGCTGAGGGAGCTGGGAAAGGGGCTCAGCCTGGAGAAAAGGAGGCTCAGGGGGGACCTTGTGGCTCTGCACACCTCCCTGACAGGAGGGGGCAGCCGGCGGGGGGTCGGGCCCTGCTCGCAGGGAACAGGGAGAGGAGGAGAGGGAATGGAGAGCTCAGGGTGGGTATCAGGAAAACTCCTTCCTGGAAAGGGCTGTCCAGCCCTGGCACAGCTGCCCAGGGCAGGGGTGGAGTCCACACCCCTGGGGGGAGTTAAAAGCCGTGTGGATGTGGCACTTGGGGACACGGGGCAGGGGTGGCCTTGGCAGTGCTGCAGGAGTGCTTGAACTCAATGATCTCAGAGGGCTTTTCCAGCCTAGATGGTTTCATGATTCTATTCTATGATTATGGAGAATGAAGTAAAGGGTGCTGAGAATAACACGGAAAGAAAGAAGTTATGGATGAAATATTAATCTTCTTGATTTTGTTAGAAATAATGTAAAGATATTCCTAGGCTCTTCCTTTTTCTAAAAAAAAAAAAAACAACAACAACAAAGGGACTCAGACTGTATTTTAGGCATATATTTAGTAATGCCATTTGTGCTGCAGTAAAAAATTATTTAATGAGCAACAAGAGCAAATAAAATATCTGCAGCATAACTCCAAATTTGAATTATTACAGAAGGCCACTCCCACTTAATGAAAACACTGGGAAAACATTTATAGTCAGGAAAAAAAATTTATGGCACACAAAACTATCCGCCTGAGTCTTGTACTGAGCAAATAGTGCTCCTGCTCAAGTTTTTCTGAGGAACAAGTCCAATTATTCATATCAAAGTAAAATTACACCTTTTCCATTTGATATTCAGACCCTAATAGAGGCACATGAGGTTTGACGTGCCACCATGAAAACACTAAACTGGCAGCTTTTGTTCCATTTGTGAAATAACACCCATTTCTCTAACAATCATTGTAAGCCCACGGTGGGACAGGGAAGTCAGTGTTGGATCATGCAATCTCACACTGGCTTGGGACCTTATATCCAGTTTCAACCAACCTGCTAGGGGCAGGAACATCTCCCACTAGACTAGACCAGACACTGGACCCCCTTACAAGGATGTTTCAAGGACAGATAATGGAGATAAGACAAACAGCAGGCAAGAAATGAGACGAACTGTGCATGTGAGAACCCAGAAGAGAAGTGCAGTAGAAGACATCAGAGGTATAAGATAAATCAGAGTAATAAAGCTCAGGATGAAATCACAGAATAGTCATGGAATGGCTTGGTTTGAAGAGATCTTAAAAGATCTAGTCCAACCCCTCTGCCATGAGTAGGAACATCTTCAACTAGACCAGACTGCTCAGAGCCCTGTCCAACCTGGACTGGAATGTTTGAATGGATGGGGTATTCACCACCGCTCTGGGAAGCCTAGTCCAGTGTTTCACCACCCTCAGCATAAAAAATTTCTTCCCTAATCAAGTCTTAATAGACCCTCTTTTAATTTAAAGTCATCACCCTTTGTTCTGTCACTACAGGCCTCACTTAAATGTCCGTCTCCATTTGCCTTTGAACCCCCTTTCAAGTTATGTAGAGATCCCAATAAAGTCTCCCAAATGTTCTCTAGGCTGAGCTTGATTATATTTAACTAAACCTCAGAGAAAAGTTGATTATACTATTCACACCCTCACACTCACAAATGCCCAGTGTACTGGGAGCTGGTGTGGGTGACATCACTTGTGTCCCACAGACAGGATGAGACATGCTGGTTCTCCAGTCCTCACCACATCTCCCTTCTTTCCGGGAGGGAAACCCGGAAACAAACAAACCTGGTTTAGAGGGCTTATAGGTCTTTGATACCCTCTAGGTCCCAACAGCTTTTTGGGTTCAGCTTTGTTCCCCTCACCCTTCTGACCTTTTAGGCCAATCTCTTAGCCAATCTCTTAGCCAATGCCCCCCAGTCCTCACTAGAGTCTCTTAGTGCTGCTACACCAGGAAAAGCAAAGGCAGCGGTGACAACACAAGCCATGCCTCCAACTCCTGTACTGCTGTTTCTTGTGGCGCTTCCACATCCTTATTCCATTCAAATCCATCTTAATACTCCTTATAAATCACTACAGAACTGGTCAATAAACTAGAGGTGCACAGAGCACAGAGATACAGGAAGGGAAAGGGGAAGGGGATGGGAAGGGGCAGGAGAGGGGGAAAGGGAAGGGGAAGGTAAGAAAAGGGAAAGGGAAGAAGGGAAGAGAGGAAGAGAAAGAAAAAGGTAGAAAGAAAAAGGTAGAAAGAAAAAGGGGGAAGCATTATTGGGCAGTAATATGTTCTTACAAGGCCACAAATATTTTTACATCTTCTGTACATAAAGGTACACTGGTGATAAATATCTGTGATAGGTGTGCTGGCAGACAGATTTTTTGGAAGAAAAGGAAGCACAGATATGAATAAAAAACATTCACTAGAAATTGTCAAAATAGCTCAAACTATGTGCTGAAAGAAAACTGCATAATCTGTAAATTAAGAGCTGTGTTATGAAAAGCAGAGAGGAGCAAAGAGAAAACTCAGTTTACTTGCAATTCATTAGCTTTGCAAAGGTTAATAATGGTTGGAATATAATTTCTCCTCCGGCTCTGATTATAATGCAGTATTAACGACCTCAGAACTTCACTGTTCTACCCAACCTTTATCCACTGACATTTTCTCAGCTTGAAATAAAACATTCACGTGGTACAAATTAAGGGTTACACACAGCCCCCTGCCTGGCTTGGTGCTGAACTCTGAATCCAGAAGGAGCCCCAAGAGCATCTCTAAATGTGAGGCACATCCCCCTGACCACAGTAGCCAGCTCCTAAATGAAATGGAAACCAATCCTACGTCCTGCTCCTCACTGCCTGGTGTTGTTTGAACGCATGCCCAGGTTCCTGCTTTTCCATACTACTGTGTGTGTCTCACAGGCAGCCCAGCCAGTGCCTGGGATATCACAAACTCAGCAGTGCTGGAGTTTGGCAATCTGGCTTGCCCACTGTAAGGACTGGACCGACCTAATTCACCTCAAATGTCAGCAATGAAACTGAAAATCCCCCGTTTCCCTCTCAGGTTCTCCACACAGCTCAAGACACAGCTGATGCCTCCAGCTGCACAGCAGAAGAGCCCAGTTAGGATGGGGCTACAACCAAGTGGGGGAAGTGCCTTCTAAAATATGGAAATGTGACATAACATCTCCATCTCAGAAAGATTTCCCAAATTCATAGAATCACAGAATGGTTTGGGTTGGAAGTGATCTTAAAAATCACCTTGTTCCAATCCCCTGCCCTGACAGGGACACCTTCCTCTATCCCAGGTTGCTCCAAACCCTATCCAACCTGGCCTTGGACATTTCTAGGGATGGGGCATCCACAGCTTCCTCTGGGCAACTCCTGCATTTCCTGCAGAACAGCAAAATGAAGCAACACCCTTAAATGTGCAAAGAGAAAGTCACTCTCAACATTTCCAGAACAACATCTCAACAACCAGTTTGCTGGTTTCCTTTTTTTCTGTTGGAAAAAATTTAACTGGTCTCAAACTGGACTTGTCACAGGCAATGGGAAAATGGAAATCCAACAGCTGATAGAATCACAGGATAGTTTGGGTTGGAAGGGAACTTAAAGATCACCTTGTTTCACCCCCCTGCCATGGGCAGGGACACCTTCCACTATCCCAGGTCTCTCCAAGCCCCATCCAATCTGGCCTAGAACACTTTCTGGAATGTGGCATCCAGAGCTTCCCTGGGCACCCTGTGCCAGGACCTCCCCACCCTCACAGGGAACAATTCCTTCCCAATATCCATCTAACCCTGCCCTCTGGCAGTGGGATGCCATTCCCCTGTCCCTCCATCCCTTGCCCAAAGTCCCTCTCCAGCTCTCTTGGAGCCCCTTTAGGCTCTTGAAGGAGCTCTAAGGTCTCCCTGGAGCCATTTGAAATGGGGGAAGTTGTAGAGAGAAGACTTGGGTAAAGAGTGGATTTCTGGGATGAAGAAGGCTCTTGGTAGGCTGTTATTTTTGGAGAAGAAAGAGTCAGAGAGGGCAAAGCAAATCCTGTAGCAAAATTTTATTTTTAAAGTAATTTGTAAACAGGTGGATTTTCATGGCTGGCAGAGATGTGTCTGGAGCTGTTGAGGAGAAAGCAGGGCAGGACACAGCATTTGACCAGGACTCTTGACAACCATCAGCTCTCACTCCAAATCATTTCCCAACATATCTCTCTCTGCATGCAGCTGTTTCTTTCTGCTGGTTCCGTATCTACAAAGTTGCTTTGCCAGAGAAAATAGGAAAAAAAAATACTTCTGTAAAGCTACTGATGCTCGTGTCAGGTCTTTTAACTTATTTCAGGATGGTTTAGGCTGAGTAAATGCAACAATAGATCTTAGCTTTGCTCTACCCCTGGGGCTCTTCCAGCAGGTGATGGACTGCAGTAGGCTCTGCCTTTTATTTCTCCCCGAGTGCTTCCAAGGGTTGTTAGTTCAAGGGGGAAATTACATTTCCTTAGTGATTTTATAGCTTTTGTGGGTATTTGCTGCCTCCTTGTGACAATACAAAGATGTATGGTGCTGTTCCTCTGAAATACAAGGGTGCTGTGGTGAGTGCTTTAGGAGAAGTTTTTATTAGTCTTTAATTGTTAATTCCTTGCTGTGTTTTCTCCTAAATTCTTGGCTGTGGTGCCAGAAATAGGCAGGAAAGAGAAACCGATGAAAGACTCTAGGACATGCAGACTTGTGCCGTGTTGCATTTTGGAAAGGAGATTTAGTAATAAAGGTGATCCTCTTAGTCCTCCACTCTAGCTTTCTTCTCTGAGGGAGTAAATCATACGTAGGGAGACATATTTACAGTGCCACTGTAAATGTGGCACCTGGGGACATGGTTTAGTGGTGGCCTTGGCAGTGCTGAGTTAATGGTTGGACTCGATGATCTTAGAGGTCTTTTCCAACATAAATGATTCTATGATTCTATGAAATCAACCCAAAATAAGAGGTCCAACAGTTTTCAAATTGCTGAGGTCACTTTTTTCCTAAAAAGGGGCCATCCTTATAGCAGTTAAGCATGTTTCGATGTGCATCTTCCATTTGGTGCATGTATTTCCGGAGCTGTTTGATGGATACATGTGACTGGAGCATGTTACTGTGTAAAGGTGGAGACCTCACTGACTTTGCTGGCTGTGGGTGGCACAGTGCAAGTTCATCTGTATCCCTGACCTCCTGAGAAACTCCTGGAGAAGCCCCTCTGTAATGGGTAATTTAACAGAGGTGCTTGAGATTAATGGCGTTTTTGCCATTGGTGGCATTTTTTCTCTGCCCTTTGGACTTCCATCTTGTTTCCCCAAATAGAGGTGTATTGAGGAGGTAAACATGGATAAGCCGTGGCAGCAGATTATGTTGCACATAAACTGCATCTAAAATCATAAAATCATGGCATGGTTTGAGTTGAAAGGGACCTTAAAGCCGATCCAGTTCCATGGGCAGGGACACCTCCCACTGTCCCAGGCTGCTCCAAGCCCCAGTGTCCCGCCTGGCCTTGGGCACTGCCAGGGATCCAGGGGCAGCCACAGCTTCTGTGGGCACCCTGTGCCAGGGCTCCCCACCCTCACAGGAAAGCATTTCTTCCCCATATCCCATCCAACCTTGCCCTCTGGCAGTTTGAATGCTTTCTTCTGAGATGCAGCTTGTTGCTGGAGTCACGAGGTGAAGACAATTGCCTGGCAGGCGTTGGCTTTGGCAAGCTGTCCTGGGCACTCCCGCAAATACTTTGAATATATCTCTTTCTCATGGTTAAATGTAATGTGGAGCCAGGATCACTTTCCCCCGCTGCCTTGAAAATTTTGTTGTATTTTCATTCTCCATTTGTATAATGATGTTAAAAGGTTACTGAAAACAAAGCAGACCAAAGATTTAGCTCATGGCTAAATGAGTTGAGCTGGGTTTGCATGGATACAACTTGGATTTTTGCTCTTCAGGGAGCACATTTAGATTTATTGAAGGAAAAGGGAGCTTGAAAGAAGAAAAAAAGGCTTAGCAAAGCCGTTAAGTATGGTGGCATTTGTGCTGTGGGAGGCTGCCAGGAATTTAATGCCCCATCCCTGGAAATGTCCAAGGCCAGGTTGAATGGGTCTTGGAGCAACCTGGGATAGTGGAAGAAGTCCGTGCCCATGCAGGGAGTAGAACTGGGTGGGCTTTAAGGTCCCTTCCAAATCCAACCATTTTGTGATGCTAGGAATCCCAAGATAAATGTGAGCACTCAAAAATTTTTATATTCCTTCATTCAGTTGTGCCCATGCAAGAGTGGAATAAGTGAAAATCCATCTCATACAAGTGTAACCTTCTCCTAGAGAGAAATACTGTTTCCAGGTGCTGTGGACAGTGTGCTGTAAGAAATAGCAAGCTGATGGTATGAAATCCTCAGTCCTGGACAATGCATGTTTGCTTCTGTCCTGCGAGGAGCAGGGAGATGGACTTGATCTTTATGTGTCCTGTGAAACTAAGATATTCTATCTTTCTTTAACAAAATAGCAGTTAAAGATTTAATGTCCATACCTTTTAGTTACTGGAGGCACATTGGTTTTTTACTGGAAAACTCAGTAGTAATCCAGTACCTTTAGAAAAGGAAAATAGCCATTAAAATACTTGTCTGAACTAATTGTGTTTGCAGAAACATGGCCAGGCTTTTACAGTGCAACAATGTCAGATTTTAATATTCAGAGAAACTGTGGTTGAAGTGATTTCTTAAAATGAAAGAGACAAACCAAATCTCTCCATGCTCCTCCTTAAATTTATAAAGAAATGGGCACTGTAGGAGTCTTTAAAAGCTGTGCAGGTATTTTAATGCTGAAGTCATAGAACCTCAGACTGGTTTGGGTCGGAAGGGACCTCAAAGCTTATCTCATTCTACCCCCTGCCATGTCACAAGGGACACCTTCCACTATCCCAGGCTGCTCCAAGCCACATCAAGCCTGGCCTTGGACACTTCCAGGGATCCAGGGGCAGCCACAGCTCCTCTGGACAACCTGTGCCAGGACCATAAAGTCAAACAAGTGCAAATTTTTTAATATTATATACTGTATGGTAGTAAGCATGTTTCTGTGCATATCTAAACCTGAAAAATGTAATCCCATCACTGACTGGCTGCCTTTGGGTGTCTGTGCTCAATCCATGGAGTTTTCATAACATGTGGTCTGTAGATGGTGATACGGCAACAAGAGCAGCCTCCTCACCTTTTGCATTTCTCAGGGAATGGTTCCTGCTGTCTCTCCTGGTTTTTAATTACAGGTATTTCCAAGTCATAGTATCACAGAATCATTTAGGTTGGAAAACCCCTCCGAGCCCATCGAGTCCAACCATCCCCAGCACTGCCAGGGCCACCCCTGCCCCATGTCCCCAGGTGCCACATCCACACGGCTTTGGAATCCCTCCAGGGATGGGGATGCCACCCCTGCCCTGGGCAGCTGTGCCAGGGCTGGACAGCCCTTTCCATGGAGGGATTTCCCCAATATCCACCCTGAGCCTCCCCTGGCCCAGCCTGAGGCCGTTCCCTCTCCTCCTGTCCCTGTTCCCTGCGAGCAGAGCCCGACCCCGCCGGCTGCCCCCTCCTGTCAGGGTGGAGTGTGAGAACATCTTTGCAGTCCTTTGCAAAGTTTCTCTTCAAGATCTCTGTTGGAGCATCCAGAGCCCAGCGGTCGATGTGAATGCTGCACTTGATCAAATAAGTCAATCTGTTCTGGTTAATCTTCCTTGCAATGGAAACTTTCCTTTAAACTGTCTTTCAGTATAAGCTGGAACATGGGAAGAGGTTTGGAGATGTTTTCTGTAACCGATCAGTGCAGTCCTTGAGGAAAGAGGCTTTCACTGGGGTTCAGATTTTAATCTTAGCTTGTGTAATCTTAGTTGCTCATTAGGTATTCAGTGTGATAAGATCATAACTGTCAATACAATCATTATTATTATGGTTGTTGTTGTTGTTATTAGTATTACTATTGCTGCTTTTTGTTATATCTGCTTCCTTGCATTTCCCCTAGAAATTGATAAATCCATTCATCCTTTTTTACCCCTCTTTTGACTGAAGAAAATCAATATAGATTCGGGGAAATCAAAAAATGCCTGTAGTTCTGCAACAGCCTGTTTAAAAGAATTCACCTACTTTACACTGTATCTTATTTTTGTAATTTGGAGAAGAAATAATAATCAATTTTCTCTGCTTCTTTCAAGGCTTTTCATTTTAGGGGTTATCCTCTCACTTAAAATATCACCAGAGATAGACAATAGAGGCTTTTCAAATCTGATTAAATTTTTCAGCCTTACTGTCATTTAAGGAAGTCAGATAGAGAACTTTGGAACAACAGTTTTCCCTGAAAATAACTATCATTCCTCACTGGGTATCACAAGCACTGAACTGTGCTGGATTATCTTTCATCAATGTATCTCTAATTATTATTTTAACTTTCATTTCCTGGAGTTTTTTAGCTGCCACTATGTTATGAACAAGGGCAATAAAATATTATTTTCAATTTTTTTTTCTTTTCCTTTCCAGTTGTTTCCTGTCGTTGCTCCTGGTGGCAGCTGTGGTTTGGAAGATTAAACAAAGTTGCTGGGCATCACGACGGAGAGAGGTGAGAAGGATAAAATGTTGTTCCTTAAATGTCTTTTTAATAGTTGTTCTCTCTAGTACTTATTCACATATGCATCACATTAACCTTAAATTGAAGACTGCGCCAATTCAGTTAATGCTGCTGTTTAGGCCTTTAGTGTATTTTTGATTACAGTTTCAGTGACAAATTATGTTATTTTAGTATCCTGATGCTGCAGTTTCTGTGAAGCACCAAAAGAAATAGGGGTGAATGTCCTGAATTCCCAGAACTTCTATTTCTAGACAGCATAAGTACAAAACCACATAAATTAGGAGATTCCTTACAGCTATTTCAAAATAGGAAACAGAAAATAGAGACATTAGTTCTTGCTTTAATACGTTAAAAAAAGAAGTCAAATCCCCATTTTCAAATTAAACCTTATTCAGATATTCTGGGTGGTTGTTTTTTCCCCCCCTGGAACATTAGGAGCATAAGGAAAAGGTGGGGAAGCCACCAAGCTGTAGTTTACTACTTAAAAATGTGAATTTTAGAGCCAAAGTTTTTTCTTCTTCACCTACCCATGGTCCAAACCAGCTTCACAACTTTTTGTGTTTGCATCATGTAAATAACTTTGTGCTTTACCCCCCCAAAATCTGGTTACTCCTTATTTACCCCAATTTTTTTTTTTCACTACCTTCTTTTCTTGCTTCTCAATGGAACCTGATTTCCTGTTCCACCCAAAGCATTCAGGGTGACCAGGGTGAGGTGGCCAATTGTTGTGGCACCCAGAATGTGTCCTTAGTCCTCATTTTTCAGCACAAGTGCCAAATACCTGAGTCGTGTTTGTAGAGAAGTCCTGTGTGCCACAACCAACTGACCACACATTCATGGGGTTTTCTTGGTGTGCTAAGTGCTAAATGCGTGGAAGGAGAGCCCTGTATAATGTACAGGTATCAGAGGCTGGGCTGAGCTGCACCTGGAATTATTTTTAGGAGCTTTGTCTTGTGTTAATCTGTTTATTTCTGTGCAAAATGAGAGAAGCCAGACACTATTCGAGCAAGTCCGTGTGCACTTTCTGTGTATAGTTATCTATATACCGTAACCTGAGGCCATATTCCCTAAGGAATGAGGTGTGTTTCTCCCCTGCTTTGGGATTTTCAGGTGAGATCTGCCCCTATAGGTTTTCCTCCCAGCTGTCCAGTTGGGATGAAGCTCTTGGCAGCTGCAGACACCTAACAGTGTCACTGTTCTGTTCAAGAGTGGTTTGTTCCCACATAGGAGTTGATCAAGAGGATTTGGAGGATTAATTTTTACAGTGTAGGAATTCTTTGCAAGTCCCTGTTTCCTGCATATCTTCAAAAATCTGTAGCTGGTTGTACTTTGCAGTGCAATGGTGTGAGTAATATGAATTTATTCCATATGAGGAGCTCCTCTCTGGTAATAAAGCAGGATGATGTCTGATAACTCTTCTCCTCTTCTTCCTCTTTCTGCTTCAGATGTTTCTGCTCTTACTGGTGAACTCACTGCAGAATATAATCATTGCTTTTCAAACAGATAACCCTTAATCTTGGAAATAATGGAAGTCTTTGAGGTTTCCTGTATTCTCTGAAGGTAGATAAATTTTTACTAGGGCAGCTGTTTTTTTCCTGCTTGCTTTCTTGGCAAGAAACTAAGCTGGAGTCAGCATAACATTCCCTGTGGCTCCTGGGGTTAAATGTTATCTAGGAATGTATAAGGAACATAGACTGAGAAGTAAATACTGTGCTTTGGAGTTCAGTTAAAATATTTGAGCAGTGGCCTAAGTGAGAAATGTCTCTATAAATTAAGTTACAGTCTGATGCATGTTTTAAGGAAAAAAAAAGCTGGAGTACTGGCAACATATTGGCATGTTTCAGTCTAAATTCAATCTACGTGTGTGGCTGTTTGACAGGCAGTTCATCAGGATGGTGTTTTCCAGGCACGTTCCTGTCTTTTGCTGTTATTTATCTTGCTCTCTCTTTTTATCTAGTGACTCTATCTTGTAATTCATGGATCTCTGCTGTTCCGTTCATCTTCTGTTAGAAATATTTGTAAATCTTGAGGAAACAGTTTAAAATCTTTGTCATGCCATAATTACATATATTAATAAAGACTGTCTCCAGAAACAAAAGTCCACCCAAAAATTTGTTAGCTAAGATGATTTTATAGCTTGAAGGTAGAGTTTCTTTGTACTGATTCTCAATAAATCAAAGCAAAGGTCTCTTTAGTAGTTAAAAATAATGATCAATGCCCCATCCCTGGCAGTGTCCAAGGCCAGGCTGGATGGGACTTGGAGCACCCTGGTCTAGTGGAAGGTGTCCCTGCCCATGGCAGGGGTTGGAACTGGAAGATCTTCAAGGTGCCTTCCAGCCGAAACCGTTCCATGATTCTACAAAATGCTGCAGCCCTGAAAGAAGATCTTTTTCTGGTTTGGGCTGTATTTTTAGCAGTAGTCAAGTTACAATCACCTGTTTCCCATGTGCTTGTTCTCTAATCTTAACTCAGAAGTCAGTAAAATACGATGCAATGTGCAGGTAATTCCCATCTATCCATCACTTCTGCTCCCAACAGAAGCATTGCAAGTGCCCAACTTCTTCTCACACTGCAGAGTGAAAAGCTGATCACTGAGGCTTGTTCTGAGATATGTGTAGGGCAGAAAAAAGAGTGTGCTGACAGGTTTAGTAGTCAAAATTACTCAGCCAGGATTGCTTGGAATATGTGGTGGGAGAAGGCATACAGCTGTGCTTGGTGTGGCTGGTTAATGCAACACAGCAGCATCATTTGGTTGAAACCAAGTTTGCTTTGCTCCTTATAGAGAAGGCAGCATGCTACACATCCAAAATCTCCATCAGGATCTTGTAAAATATGCGAGATTCTCCTGATTTCTTTCCTTTTCTGTGTTTCAGCTAAACCTGTCTGCCCAGCTGCTTGCATGTGTCCGTGTCGGTGGTTCTCAGCCTCCTGGGTGAAGGGTCTGTTGGGTGTGCAAACACGTTGGCATAGCCAATGTGTACTTGTAGGAAAATGAGTTTGGAACACTGAGCAAAATTTCAGGCCTTGCAGAGTTTAAATCTTGACCTGAAGTAAAAATGGGAATGATTTGTGTCATATCAGGCATTCAGGAGATGGGGTTATAAACTGTGTGTTTGTTCCCTTGCCATTGAGCCCCATGTTTGAGAATCTTCAGACATCTTAAAAAGGGAAAGTAGAAATAAAAAGGCAGCTTTTATAGGAGGCTTAGAATGAGGTGAATGACATTAGGAAGTAGGGATAGGAAACCTTTCTGTCATGTCTATAGAAAATGACATGTTAAAGCAATCAAGGTGGTAATAGAGAATGATGCAAAAGTACGAGCATGATGTTAGAATTTAAATATGCTCATCTTCTGTCAGGAATTTTCTGTCCTATTGTTCTGTTTTTGCATCCAAATCCTCTTCTCTTCACCCTCAGTCTGCTTTGTTGCCTTCACTTGGAGCAAGGAATAGCTCCCTCCCAGCAAAGGGAGCGTGGTCGACCCAGGGTGGTGAGGGTCAGCTGGATCACTCCCCGTGCCTCTTCGGAATGTGGTGGGAGTATCCATAGCAAGCACCTACAGAGATAACTAAATTTGGGTTTCTAGAGCTCAATTTCACCCTAAACAAAAAATGATCTATATTTTGCTTCCTTTCTTGCCAAAACTGTGTAAGACTGAATATTTTTACTTTGCGAGTCACCCAGTTGTTCAGGATGGGGTTTGTGTATTGATTTACTGCAGGAATGATCCTTCTCCTTCTTGACCTCATTGCTGAAACTTTTTTCCTTCCCAAGTGTATTCAAAACTTAGTAGTGCTTCTATTTCCGCTTGTGTCTTCCTCTGTAACATCCCTGCACACGGAATACCATGTAGGCAAGCAGATTTCTGTGGTTTTTTACAGCAAAGATGTTCCAAGGGATGTGTGCTGTATATTATTTATTGCCCTGCCTTCCTTTTCTTCCCCTTCCTGCTCTCACCTGTTAGTATTTCATTCATCTCTTAGATCTTCTCTCTCAGACTGTGATTAAGGGCATCCTTGGTCAAAGAAAAAGCTTTAGATTTAAAATATTTTCAAACTAACTGTAATTCAGGCTCTTCATCATTGTTTAGAGTCTCCAGTGGTGTTTTGGACCAGGATCTGCTCCAAGGGATTTGGTATCAAACTTATGCAGAAATATTAAAAGGTCTGGCTATAAATATCTCTAGATTTGGGCAGTCCCAGGTGCTTTGGAGGGTTTACTGGTGTATTCTCCAAGCTCCCAGCAGTCAGTTGCCATGTAGACCTTCTTGTTCCATAGCGCTGACAGCGCTATTTGGTGTCTGTCAGCAAAAGGAAAATATTAAGCTTGGGTTTGGGGTGGTTTGTGGAGAAAACAAGAACTGGAGGAGTGAGAAATCACAGCCAGCAGGTGACTGAGGGAGGTCAAGTCACATGGTGAGCACACTAATTTCTCTCATTACAGTGGGAAACATAAGCCTGAGTATCTTTTATTTATGCAGGTAGGGTGGGTTTGCTTCCCAGAATAGCTATTCCCAGGACAATAGACTGGAGTGATGGTGGCCGTGATGTTTTAATAACCATATGTAAATTTCCATTTCCTGCATTTATGAATAGTAAAATAAGAGCACGGTGTTACTATTAGGTGCAGAAGTTATTGGAGTACTGTCCCCACACTACTCTCAGCAGTGTTTTGGGTGTTGCAGATGGTGGAGAACAACACTGCAAGATTAATTTGTTATCTGGAAGATAGGCAAGAGTTTAAAGCATCACAAATTCCTCATTTTCTCCAAGGAAGAACATACTGAGGTTTGGTGATGTGAATCAGTGGCAGTGGAAGGGAATCGTAGAAGATTCATGATGGGATGAGGATCTTCTAAAGGATCTGCCAAAAGTTTAAACAGTATGTCCCTGCCCATGGCAAGGGATGGAGCTAGATGAACTTTAGGTCCTCTCCAAACCAAACCAGTCTGTAACACCCAATGTCTGCAACTGTAAAAAAGCGAAAAACTGTTCTATTTTTCTCTTCTTTTTAATGGCGAGAGTGGCAATGCCAGCGATTTATATTTTGAGAAACATGGCTCTCAGAATCAGTGCTTTTGGAGGGACCTTTTCTAGGTCAATCACATGATGCAATTCAGTGACTCGTACTAGGCAGGAGGTCAGATCAAATAATCGTAACTTTCCACTCTCCCTAAATTTAAAATCCATGAATGGGAACCTGCTCATAGTGCCAGGAGGCTTTTTCCAAAATACAAACACTGTGTGCTCTGCAGTGATCCATGTGGCTTTGGTCACCAACTGAAGGAAATTGTAGCAGAAATAAGAGATGCCCTGAAGAAGAAAAACATCCCAAAATATTAGTGTTGACAAGAGATTCCTGCTTAGGGGGGTAATTGATGGTCTGTTTTTGTTTGAACATGCTCCTGTCACTTCTGTGCCCAGTGGAGCTCATCTCAGGGGAACTTGCAGATGGCCAGTTCCAGCTGACCAGTTGGGTCTTTAATCTCTCCGTGTAGGACAGGTCAGATCGGGTTGGCAGTCACAGACACGGCGCTGGCAGACAACTGAGCTCTTGTCACAGAGTCTTCCGTGGGGTTGGTGCTAGAGAGTTAAGTTGGTTTTGTATCCCAGAAAAGAACTGGTGGAAACTTGAGCAAAGATGAAGCTGGAGTATCAAATTAGATGAAGCTCGAGTATCATCCTTGGGATATCAACCCATTGGATCGAACCTTCTGTTTGGCAGGGGGTGGAACTGGATGGGCTTTTAGGTCCCTTCCAACCCAAACCATTCCATGATGCTATGATTCTATCAAGCCCATCTCTAGGAGAGTTCAGCCTTGTTTAAAAAAAGCTCATGACTGCAGGTGTATTGAAACTGTTCTCGTTTCAGACTCCAAGGTCTCTTTCTGATGGTAGGCATCAGCTGTACAGGTATCTAATTTAGTTATTTGGAAAAATCAGGGAGAGAAGGAGTGTTGTGTAATTATTCCAGAAGAGCTCTACTGAGCCAAAGCTTCATTGTGCTATTGTGTAATTATCAGGTATTGGTTTATATTTTAGTCTGCATGGACTAGATCCTTCTGGTCTTTTAAAAAGAAATGATCTTATTCTTCCTATTAAAGGTCAGGATTTCTATGCCCTCCTACTGGGCATGATTATGATGAATAACTTGCTTATCTTAATCAGCCCTGAATTAAATATCTTCTGTCATTTCAGCATGAGGCAACTTCCCAGCAGCTTTGCTTTCTGGTTTGTAATAGTTTTGAAGTGTGGAAATGCCTGTTGAGAAGGATTTGAACATTAATTCTCTCCTCCTCTCTCTTTTAACACAGCCTGCAAAGTCAGTTACAAAACTAATTAGCTAACATTAATATGTGCACTGCTCTAAGGGCTTAAAAACTTAATTTTCAGTGATGATGAAAGCATCAGAGAAAATTGTTTGTTTGTTGACTTACATGGTAGTTAGTGTAATTGTAGTTAAATGCTTTAAATCACTTAGTTCTGAGACACTGTGGCTCATCTTCATGGAATATTTATGGTTTGTATGTTTATTTTTTGCTGATGCCAATTTTTATTTTGGAAGGTAACTCCATTGTCTTCTCCCCTTCCCCCCAAGGTCACCAAGTTATGATGGCATAAATGTTCCTACAGCAGGATCTATATGTTACTTCCAAGTAATGTACAGTGATTCTCCTATGGAGCCAGGCTGGGAGAGCTGGGAATGTTCCCCTGGAGAAGGGAAGGCTCCGGAGAGAGCTCCGAGCCCCTTGCAGGGCCTGAAGGGGCTCCAGGAGAGCTGGAGAGGGCCTGGGGCCAAGGGCTGGGGGGCCAGGAGCCAGGGAATAGCTTCCCACTGCCAGAGGGCAGGGATGGATGGGATCTTGGGAAGGAATTCCTGGCTGTTGGGGTGGGGACACCCTGGCACAGGTTGCCCTGAGAAGCTGTGGCTGCCCCATCCCTGGAAGTTGGACAGGGCTTGGAGCAGCCTGGGATAGCGGAAGATGTCCCTGCCCATGGCAGGGGGTTGGAATTAGATGTGCTCTCTTCCAACCTAAACCATTGCATGATTCTATGGGGCCCAAGCACCTGTTGGAGCTGGCCCTGCAGTCATGCAGATCCATCAAGCTGCCACTGCCACTAGGGCTGGAACCTTCTCCATTGGTCCTTGGGAGCCCGGTGAGGGTGGTGTCCCCTTTCCACACCGATTGTCAGCAGCCTGCAAGCTGCAGTTTTGGGAGATGTCATTACAGGTGAGTTCTGGGACGTGTCCTCCCAGATAAGTTAATCGTGCCTGAAAATAGGGTGTTGATAGTTTATGTACACATGGAAATAGTTATTTGTGCGTAAGTGGGACATGCTGCCTGCTGAATTCAAATGGAGCCCTTGAAGCAAAAGGATTTGCAGGAATAAGCAAAATACCAGTGTGAACAACCCCAACTAACTCAGCCTTTACTCATAGGTGTTCCATCCCTCTAATCATCTACATCTTCTTATCTTTCTCCCCTTGCTGTGACACTGGAGCTGGGACTTTCTGTAGACTTGCTGTGGTTTGTGAGGGCTCTGGGTTTTAGGCCAGTGGACCAATCCATCTCTGCAATCCTGACAGGGGTGTGGATCAGAACACACAGCTGATTTAGGAGTCTCCTGGGTTTTGAAGTTGGCTGTGGACAGCATGGAGAACATAGCACGTGATTTTGCTTGTTCATAGGGGGAGCTTGATATTTTACCATGGTGGTACAGAGCTACAGGATCAGGGAGCCAGTTCAGCAGGGACTTGGTCATAACTGTATCTTTGATGCACCATCTAAAATTCATAGCAGCCTTGAGGGTTGTCATATGAATATTCAGGGATGACTTCTAATAGTACTTGTCTCATCAGGATGAGAGGAAATGGCCTCAAGCTGTGCCAGGGGAGGTTCAGGGTGGATATAAGGAAAAATTTGTTCACAGAAAGGGCTTTCCTGTCCTGGCACAGGCTGCCCGGGGCAGTGGTGGACTCCCCATTCCTGGAGGGATTTCAAAGCCGTACAGATGTGGCACTTGGGGAGATGGGTTATTGGTGGCCTTGGCAGCGCTGGCTTAATGGTTGGACTTGATGGTCTTAGGGGGTTTTCCAGCCTTAATGATTCTGTCAAAGTAAAGGAATGTGTAGGTTGCTCTGTTGGAATGTCTTCAACAAATGTTCTTCTCAAACAAAATGTATGTCCTCAGGATGCTCAGAGTAGCTGTGCTTCTAAAAAGAGCAACCTGTGGGTCCGGAAATATCTGAATTTCAGAAATACCTTGAAAAATTAGAGCTACAAATTTCCTGGGGCAAAACCCACTGTTGATCAGACCATCACTCTTTTCTGGCTCCCATTGTTGAAATTCACCTCTTTCAACTGTGGGCTGGTGTAATGGTACCAGACATGCCAGCAGACGTACTCAGGCTGCCTGGCCTGAATACATCCTGTCTGCTGCAATTTTCTCCCCTTCCTGTGGGCTCCTGCCTGCTTTGCTTTTACTCTCCATTACAATGAAAACTCATTCATGCCTGCTGCTCACTTAACACACCCATGGTTCTAGAGTCATAGAATGATAGAATGGTTTGGCTTCTAAGGGACCTTAAAGCTCATTTTGTTCCCCCACCTGCTGTGGACAGGGACACCTTCCACTGTCCCAGGTTGCTCCAAGCCCCATGCAGCCTGGCCTTGGACACTTCCAGGGATCCAGGAGCAGCTGCAGCTTCTTGGGACAACCTGTACCAGTACTTCACTACTGTCCTCCTTGAGTTCCTACTGTTTTCATTCCTGGTGTGTTTTCCTTCTTCAAAAAAAATTGAGACAAATTGCTCATTTAAATACTGGAGTTCATTACGAGTTCTAGATCGCTGTTTCGATAAGCTTGTTTTTGAAGCCATTCTTCATAAGGAGCAAATAAAATCCAGAATGTGTGCCTTTCTTCTGGAAAAAAACCTATTATTTCATGGCTGAAAATATCAGAGCCCTATCCCCAAAGCTCTTGGAGCCCTGTGCTTGTGAAACAATCTCTGCAGAGGGCAGTTGCTGAGATGGGTGTAACAGGATGGTTATACGGAGCCTGGTGCCTGTTTTATGGTAGGAATAAAACGTCCAGGCTTTTCTCGTCAGGAAGCACGGCATAGGTTATATTAGTCAATTAACCTGGTAACCTGAATAGCTGTTTATCTTCTCCGTGAGAGCCTGCACTACTACCTGACAAGGCTTTCTGCACTTCCTCAGGAGGTTTTTCTCCCATCAGTAACACACTCTTCATTTTAGATTGTCCATTACTCAACATGTGTGAATTTAAAATATTTCTGGTAGAAATCACTTTATTTGAAGGGTTCCGGGCTGGATTGGACTGGGCTTGGAGCAACCTGGTCCAGTGGAAGGTGGAACATAGCAGGGGGTGGAACAAGATGGTCTTTAAGGTGTCTTCCAACCCAAACCATTCCATGATTCTGTGCTATGGAAAAAAATCAAACTCAATGCAAATGGAAGTTGTGCACATTCTCACAGTTTGCAGTTATTTAAATATTAAATGCCAGAGGTGTATTCCAGGACAGGTTTTTTGATGTGATTTCTCTCTAAGCCTGTCAAACATTTTGACTTTAAAATCCTCTTTCTAAGTGATTTAAAATATTCCCTGGTTGTCCTATTAATTGTGTCATCTGGAAAACAAGGGTTGGCTTGAAAGAGTATTGAGCTTCATTATCTGAAATCTCAGAAAGGCCATCATTGGAGGTGAGGGAAAGGCAGGTATCTAGATGTTAACAGCTGCTGACTTATAAAGCCATGCTCAGCCTCTTGACTGGGGAAAAGTCACAATTTCTCCCTTACAGCATCATAAAATCTCTTAATTAAAATTTTGACGCACCCAACAAATATTGGAGGATAGATATGTGTCTGGGTTAAACAGGCATGGTACAAGCCTTGGGGGAGAGAGTGACATTCAAGTTACAGAACAATTATTTCTTAAATTAATTCTTAATTTTTAGGGGGAACTTTGTAACGTGATTTTTGCTACACCAGAAGCTGGTGTTAGGAAAAGGGTGTTCCTTTAGGCATTTGCTGCTTTGGTTGCATCCTGGACCTCTGATTTTACCTGGTTTGGGCATTTTTATGCTCACGTGAGACCCCACCTGCAGAGCTGCCCCAGCCCTGGGGCCAACAGCAGAAGGACGTGGAGCTGCTGGAGAGAGCCCAGAGGAGGCCCCGGAGCTGCTCCAGGGCTGGAGCCCCTCTGCTCTGGAGCCAGGCTGGGAGAGCTGGGAATGTTCCCCTGGAGAAGGGAAGGCTCCAGGGAGAGCTCCGAGCCCCTTGCAGGGCCTGAAGGGGCTCCAGGAGAGCTGGAGAGGGACTGGGGCCAAGGGCTGGAGGGCCAGGAGCCAGGGAATGGCTTCCCAGTGCCAGAGGGCAGGGATGGATGGGATATTGGGAAGGAATTGTTCCCTGTGAGGGTGGGCAGGCCCTGGCACAGGGTGCCCAGAGAAGCTGTGGCTGCCCCTGGATCCCTGGAAGTGTCCAAGGCCAGGCTGGATGGAGCAGCCTGGGATAGTGGAAGGTGTCCCTGCCCATGGCAGGGGGTGGAACAGGATGATCTTTGAGATCCCTTCCATTCCAAACCATTCTGTGATTCTATATTCTCAAAGCTACTTTTGACTTCAGTTGGAGTCATGTTGCCAAATTGCACATTTTCTTTAGTAAAATAACTTCCTTTGAAGAACTAATAGCTTTTAGTTCGTCAGTCTCTTGGACATCTTCATCAGGACAGCTTGTTCATTGATTTTATAGCCATTAAACAAAGCACTTTGAGATAGCTGAAGGGGACAATTACAGGAACAACAACCCAGCAATCTGTTTCACACTTGCTTTCGTCTGCAATCTGCTGGTGTGCTTTAAATACCCGAACACTCCTCGTGTCCTTTTACCCAAGTGTGAGTTACACACAAGTTTGCTTATGAACACTTCATTTGTGTGGATTTGTTGGGTTTTTGCTTTGTGACAGTATCTACAATCTGCTCAAAATGCCTTTTTTTCCCCCCTTTCTTTTTTTCTTTCAAAAATTAAGGAAAACTTTATCACATGCCTTTTATGGCAGTAAAATTTTACAGTTTTCTTAACTAGACTGAGAGCCACAGAAGCTCATACACCTCACAAGCTTATCTGCATTGACCTCATCATGCCTTGCCTTCACCCCCAAGTTACAGAGACAGTCCTCTAGTTTTCTGCACTGAAAAAGTCTCAAAATTATAGGTGATTTGGCAAAGCAAAGACCAAAAAAGGTTCCCAGAGGGTCGTAAATAGTGGCACAGGGTCTAGTTGGAGGCCTGTCACTAGTGGTGTCCCCCAAGGTTCTGTACAGGGCCCAGTGTTGTTTGACTGGCTCATCAGTGATTTGGAGGAGGGGTCGGTGCCTCCTCAGCAGTTCCCTGATGACACAGAGGTGGGAGGAGCGGCCGGTCCCCCCCAGGGATCTGTGCTGCCCTTCAGACCTCGACAGGTAGGAGAGACTGGCAGAGAGGAACCTTCTGAAATTCAGCAGGGGCAAATGCAGGGGTCCTGCACCTAGGGAGGAACAACCACCAGGTCCTGGTGGACAGCCAGCTGTCCCTGAGCCAGCAGTGTGTCTTAGGGGCCAAGGAGGCCAATGGGATCCCAGGAGGCATCAGGAAGAGCAGTGCCAGCAGGTCAGGGATGGGATCCTGACCTTCTACTCAGCCCTGGTGAAGCACATCTGGAGTGCTGTGTCCAGCTCTGGCCTCCTCAGGACAGGAGGGAGGACATGGATGTCCTGGAGTGGGTCCAGAGGAGACTGAAGAGATGAGGAAGGGCCTGGAGCATCTCCCTGCCCAGGGAAGGCTGAGGGAGCTGAGGCTGTTCAGCCTTGAGAGGAGCCCCAGCTGAGAGGGGCCCTCGGCCCTGGGTGTCCCTATCTGTCCCTGTCTGTCCCTGGGTGTCCCTGTCTGTCCCTGTCTGTCCCTAGGTGTCCCTATCTGTCCCTGTCTGTCCCTGTCTGTCCCTGGGTGTCCCTGTCTGTCCCTGGGTGTCCCTGGGTGTCCCTGGCTGCAGGGAGGGCCCCGAGCAGGGCCCGAGCTCTGCTCCAGGGGCCCAGCAATGGCACCAGAGGAACGGGCAGGGGCTGATCCCAGGAAGGGGGTAGAACTGGATGATCCTTAAGGTCCCTTCCAACTCAAACCATTCTGGGATTTGGTGATTCTGTGAATTAGTTCTGTCCAAACAATGTTGCTGGATAACAGCACCTTCCTTTCACCTTCTGCTGCGCTGGATGGGGGATATTTGGGGCACCATGCACTTTGTGGTGGTTTCTGTAGCACTTCTTGAGTGCTGTAAATGATCAGTTTGGGCTTGGAGTGTCAGATTGCCCAGAATTAATGGGGAAATGTGGGTGGTGATGGTGGGAATTTTGGAGAGTGTTGGTGGTGCCTCAGTCTAAAGTAGAGGATAACTGGTATTGCTGTAGTAAGTAGTGATGGTAAATGTGTAAAGCTGTATGAGGGGTTTGGGCAGTTTCTGCATTTAAGGTTAATAGCACTGGGTTTTCACATGCTGTACAAAGTGTTTGCCTCTTCCCTTATTAAATAGAGACACAGAGTCCTATTGGACCCCTTGCTTCAGGGAATTCTGGCTTCTGTCTCGCCTGAGTTTAGTCACTGGAGCCAAAAAGAAGTGTGTCCACAGGTCAGCTAAAACTGAAATGCTGTTTCCAGCCCAGCTGTGTAAAAAGTATCTTTATTTTTTGTGTTAAAAAGGGGGAAGCTGCATCGTGATGCTTAGGAGTGCTTAAAAGCACAATAAAAAGATGTCTTGTGTCATGAAAGCTTGTGGGGGTTTGCCCAGGAAAAGGTTTTTTATTTTAATAAAACATTTTACAATAAGGACATGTTTGCCATTTTCTGTATTCAGCAAGGAAACAGTAAAAAAAGAGGATTATTCAATAGAAGCCTGACAGCATTTTGCTGGTGCTGTTATAAAAAATAGCAACTTCATTCTTACAGTAGTTACATACTGCTGCTAGTTTAATTTTTAAGTGCTTCCCACAAATCCTGTGGAGTGGGAATCAGACAGGTGATGACAAACAACAGCTTAAAAAGTAAATAACTGCTTTATGGCGACTCAGTCAGATCGTTTTCCCTCCCAGATGTGTCAGGCTCACACTGTGCATTCAGCTTTACTTCCAATAACTTGTTAAATTGTAGTAATGTGAATATTTACCATTATCTGTAGTCTTAAGCCCGTTAAAACCCCGGAGATTACTTTTCCATATTCATTTATATCCCTTTGTATTGGGCAAAACCTTTTAGATACATTTGTCTTTCATCTTTGTGTCGGAACAATATGATGATAATATTTTTCTGTTTAATAAATTAGCAACTACTGCGTGAGATGCAACAGATGGCAAGTCGCCCCTTCGCCTCCATCAACGTTGCCTTAGAAACAGATGAAGAGCCACCAGATCTCATCGGGGGAAGCATAAAGGTGAGAGCTGGGGCTTTGGGATGGTCCTCACCACGATTAACCGTGGATATTTAATACAATAATCCCAAATCCTCTCATTTTTTTATATATCTGCAAGAAACTGTAAGTCCAGGCGGTCCAACAGGTACCATTTTAATTTGCTTTTATCCCTTCAGTTATTCACTCATAACTTTTGGGCTGGTTCAGATTAAAGTTATACTGATGTTGGATTGGAAGTGTTGGGTTTGCCTTGTTAGTTTTTATGTTTTGAAATAGAGAAGAATTCAGCTTTACAACAGAGAACACTGGGCTGGAAATAGTTGCAGGTGCTTCACACAGAAACACATGATATGTCAAAACAAACGTGGATATAATCATGTCTGTGTACTGTAATAGTGTTAATGTATTTCTGATTAAAAATATATATTCCAACACATCTTGTGATTAGCAAATAGGAGCATGGAGAAATCATTGTTGTACACCAGGCTGGCATATTCTTACACACAACACATTGAATTTTTAGGAAAAGCATATTTAACAGGTGACTAATTAATTCAAAGGTCTTTTTGATGTGATGCTTTGACCAGCACAGACTTTTATACAAAAAGAAAAAATGAAGAACCTGAGAACACTGATTATTTCTCTTTTTCATCTAAGGCAGCTGGATTGTTTTATTTTATTTAGACTTAAGTTTTTTGGAAATCTTTCTCATTAGGCCTTAAGGTTAAGAAGGGTAGATGTAGATTAGATATTGGGAAGGAATTGTTCCCTGGGAGGGTGGGAGGCCCTGGCACAGGGTGCCCAGAGCAGCTGGGGCTGCCCCTGGATCCCTGGCAGTGCCCAAGGCCAGGCTGGACACTGGGGCTTGGAGCAGCCTGGGACAGTGGGAGGTGTCCCTGCCATGGCAGGGGTGGCACTGGATGATCTTTCATGTCCCTTCCAACCCAAATCATTCTGTGATTCTGTGATTAGTCCAGACACTAAGTTTCTCACATTCTCTTTCTATAACAAGAGAGCTGCTTCTGGTTTTCCTTAAAAAATACGTATATTTTAATTATTGTAAGGCACATGAAAGCAGTCTGACCCCAAAACTTCTGTTTGGTGAGTAATAATTTTTAAGTCTTGGCCTAAGTATCAGGAAATGCCACCATTAAGGTTGCCTGTATAGCTTTCGCTCTTCCTTATTTATGTGTAAATATGGTCTGTCATGGCAAGTTTTAATACTTTTCCACTTGATTGGTGTCCTGCACCATGTTCTGGGTGGACACTATGTAGAAACAGCTTTTCAATATATTGCATCACAGAATAATTAAGGTTGGAAAATCCCTCTGAGGCCATTGAGTCCAACCACTCCCCCAGCACTGCCATGGCCACCCCTGCCCCATGCCCCCACAAGTGCCACATCCACAGGGCTTCCAGATCCCTCTAGGGATGGGGACTCCACCACTGCCCTGGGCAGCTGTGCCAGGAGTGGACAGCCCTTTCTGTGAAGACATTTTCCCTAATTTCCTATCTAAACCTCTCCTGGTGCAGCATTAGGCTGTTTCCTCTCATCCTGTCTTATGCCTGGTTTGGAGCAGAGTGGAAGTAAAGTAAAATTTGCAAAGGTCCTCAGTAATTTAGGTGATTGAGTACCTGGACCTCTCCTTGGATGCTCTGACTGGTTCTCCTCCCCACTGACTTCCTTTTGACTCCAGATCCTCAGATTTTCTGATATTTTTATAATTTCCCTGCTTCTGTCCTGAGGCTGGTACTGGGAGTCATTACCTCTAACAGCTCACCCAGACTTGGGAATCCACACTTGCAAACTTGGATTGTCACTCACCACATTAGACTGAACCTTTATTTCACTGCTCATCAAAAAAGCTGTGGGATGCATATGGATGTTGCCACTGGGCTGGAGGCAGATCAGGGAGGATGTAGCCCAGCTGCTGATGGGTTTGGGTTGCAGTCTGTCTGTCTGAGGCCCTTGCCTTCATCTTTTTCTGTTTTCTGGAAGTAAACTAGCTAAAAACACCTCTCCTGTGGGATCAGGCTAGAACAAAGCTGTCCTGAACTTTTTGATCTCTGACAAATAGTCTGCACTCAAACTACAGAGAGGATAAACTTTGTATCTCTTCAGTTCTGATGAGTGAGTTAATTCTTCTCTTGTTCTGCTGCCCTCATGTTGTCTGGCCTCCTTGGGTTACTCTAGAATGGATGAAGAAGCTGGTTTGAAGCATAATAAGACTGTGGAGAAATACCCTCTTTTAGACACAGAAATTGTTATCAACAGGTAATTGCCTCTGTGCTGATAACTCATATACATGTTTCTTAATCAATATTGGGCACAAACGAGACGGTCTGATTCACGCAAATGGCACAAACCCTGTACAGTAATCTGGAGCCGAGTAGATGAATGTGGACCTGTAATGTTGTGTCAGTGGGTAACTTCATAAAATCATCGAGTCAGTGTTTTGGGTTGGAAGAGAACTTAAAGATCATCCCGTTACCAACTACCTGCCATGAGCAGGGACCTCTGCCATCATTTGCTGGTAGATGTGGGTGCAGAACAAGGACATCTCTACATGACAAGGAGAGTTACTAAATTTTATGGGGTTTATTTAGTTTTTCCTCATCTTGGAGAACTTGGGTAAGCAATAAAAGCAGTCATAAAAGGCTGGAGTCTTTCACAAAAGGAGAGGAGGCTCGGGAAGGTTGTGGGTTGGAAGCAACTTGGAGAATGACGCTTCTGAGATAGTCTGACCTGTTGGCTCCTGCATGGAAGTGAATTTAAATAGAAATGAAAAACCAGTCTGAGTATCTATGGGGTGTTGCAGTTTAACACTAGCCAGCAACTTGGGGTTTTCTCCTCATCCCTTCTGCACCTGCATGGGAAAGAGCTCTTGGCAGGAGGGAGCTGCAGGAAGATGAGCTGGGGTGATACAGAATTGGACAACTGTGCTTTTTATGTAGTTTCTTTGTGGTCTGGCTGTTCTTTAACTCTTAGCCGAGAAAAGAGGGAAATGTTACTGTGGTGCTGGATGTTGTATCCGCCCTCCAGTTCCTCTGCCATCCACTATGTCAAAATTTGAGTCTCCATTTTAATGCGAGAAAGCCAGACCTGCATTATCATGAATTCACTGATGGTTTTCTTTCCCCATGGGAATCAAAGTCGTTGGGTAATGACGAGTTGATTTGAAGGTTACAAAGGAGAAGTGGAAAATGGGATGTCTTGTCTGCAAGAGATTAATTTCCTATTCCATTGTCCATAGCCAGTTGGCAGCCAGTGTCAAGCTAGTTCCATCCTAAGCTAATGTTTTCCAGCTGGACAGTATTAGAACTGTGTTTTCAATTAGTATTTTTCCTGGGGTACTTAGGAGTAATAGAAACTGATTTACCTGCAGGGAAGCAATTCCTATTAGAGGCTGCAGCTAGGCAACACGTAACTAGCTGCTTTGGTTTATTTGCCACTCAACAAATACCCACCGAATTGCAAATCTACCACTAAATTTGCTTAGTTATTACAAAATCTGTTGGCTTCTCTCTGCAGCTTTTTGTGCATTCAGAGGTGCTGAATATTGCAGTTTTTTTTCTAAGAGTGTCTAACTTCCTTGGGTGCCTGGGACTCATCCAAGTATCTGAACTGGTATTGCTGTAGCTCAGGCTTTTTTAGGGCTTGTTATCGAATTAATCTAAGTCTTGTAATCCTCTGCAGCCATTTTTAGAAGCTTTCCCTAAAGAATTTGGTAAGTTCATAATTTTGACATTGATTTCCACGTATTTTGAAGTTGCTAAAGGCAAGAAGTTACCTTGGAAAAAACATGCACAGCCTAGCAAGCCAATGATGATGTGGAGCAAAGCACTTACAGGGTCAACAAGAAAACTGTTGCATTGGGAAAAAATTATCCTCAAGTTGGAAAAAAATTATTTTGGAATCTTTCGGAGCAGAGCTGGACCAGCCTTTGCTGTGCTGTGTTTAGGGATCCAGTACATGAAGCCAATGCTAAGGGTTAATTATCTGTGCATCCATGATCTTTAGTTTCCTAAAGAGAAAGGGAGAAGTATTTGGTGAGCAAAACCTTATGAAGTTCACTTAGCATGTTCTATGTCATTGTGCCAATGTGCATTTAATTCTGCTGTTTGATGGCTTCACTGCAAATCTTGAATGAGACAGCAAGCTGATTCCTTAAAAATAGCAGAAAAATAGATGGGAAATAGCATCTCACTCTAGTAATTAGTTTGCTTTGTTATGAGAGAAAGTGCTGTTGAGTGGTTTAAAGGCTGCCAGAGGATCCCATCTGTTCAAGAAGTGCAGAGCTAAAGTGATGAGCTGATTTGGGAGTGGGCAGGGGGTACCACAGATTAATTAATATATTTTCAGTCTATTTGTCTTTTTTATCCAGGTGATGCCCTTGTTAAATTTCTTTTATGTTGCAATGAAGTTGCAACCAGCAGTAAAGGAGCAGAGAAATGAGTAGTAAGTCCTGTGCCACAGGGTGCAGGGTTTGGGGAAGCTGCAGGGTGAGGAATGATTTGAAATGAAGCATCTGCCAGCTCCAGCACTTCTACAGGGTGAATTCATCTTAATTTTGACGTGTAGCTCGGTTCTGGGCTGTTTCATGCAGCTGGAGTTCAGTGAAGAACTAAGGGCCAAGGAAGGAACTGATGGTTTTTACAGCTTTTATCCTGTTCTGGTTGTCACTCTTGATGACTCACTTTCCCCTTTACTTCACACCTTGCTGGCCTGCTTTTAGTCCATCAGATCTGCTGATGGACCAGCTTTTGTGACCTCCCAACCTACTCACTCACAGTGAGCTGAGTTAGTGTAAGCATGGCAAGGACAGCTCTACCGAGCTGAGACTGGGAGTCCTGTGCAAGTAGGCAGATTTGGAAGGGGGGCAGGCTTGAGATGCGATGTATGAAAGCCACATTAAGCAGAAATGACCAGGCTGTGTCAAATCATAGACCTGATAAGGCTGGAAAACACCTTTGAATCACCACATGCATTCATGAACACAGCACCAGCACCGTGTTCACCAGTACACTATGTCTTCAAGTACCACATCCACAAGGTTTTTGAACATTTCCAGGGGTGGTGATGCCCATTTCCCTGGGCAGCCTTTGCCAATGGTTTACAAGTTTTTCCATGAAGAAATTTTCCCTAATATCCAGTCTAAACCTCCCGAGGCGCAAGTGGAACCCATTTCTTCTTGTCCAATTGAGATGTGTTAGAGGGGGACAGAACAGCTTAGGCTTTTTCAAGGATGGTATACATAAGCTGAAAGTCATTCCTATCCTCAAAAGAATAATAGTTGCAGGAAGGGGATGAAATTGAGGTGGGGGAAATAAACTGGATAATCTTGATCTGTTGTGGCAGTTGCTGGAGATGGTTCACATGCAGCCTTTGAGGCCAGAAAGGCCGGTGTGGTTCTGCCTGACCTGGCTAAGGTAGGCTCTGAGCCTCTTAACTTGCCTCTGGAAAGGCAGTTTAATTTCTAAAGTCTAATTTCTGGGCTTTCTGGCATTTACTGGTTCTAGGAGCTTTTCCATGCATTACCACTGAGGAATTCCAAGGCTGTCAGTTTGTAGTGGTCTCTCTGTCTTTAGCAAAACCACTTCCACGCATTAGACTCCCTCCTGTAGCATCGGGGTGACAAAAGAACACACAAGGAGGACACCCCAGCTTGTACTTTCTATTTGGTGTTTATACCCCTTATGTTGGCCCACTTTTAGGTCATAGGGAAGTGTGGGATCCCCTTTGAAGGAATGCCAGTGGTGGGAAGGGAGCGTTCCCTGGGCAGCTGAGGTGTGTAAAGCAGATTAGCTGCACTAGAATTTCATATAGGCTGGCTGTGGTCCCACTTACCAAAACATGAACAAAAATATCTGATAAAACCTTCACCTAATAAATTATTTCCAGTTAACAAGTGCCCAGTATCTTGTTTTGATTTCTATTGCAAAATTAGGGGAAAAAAAATAGGGGAAACTTTTGCTACTCCTGTAATATAATATGGAATATAGATATTTGGAAGAGAGCTGTCATAAGATCAGCAGAGATACTTGTTAAGCCTGCCTTGTATTTAGGGAATATTTGGCTGATAAGTGATTTTAACTAGCTTTAGATTTGAAGACTGTAAACATTTCCGCGGGTTTGACCCTGATTTTAGCTGATAAGGAGGAATTTGCTGGAAGGAGAGGAAGGAGCATGAAGCTTCCCACAGGAGGATTTTCTAAGTTCATTTTTTCCCACTAATGAGCATCTCTCTGATTGAAGTACTAATAATACCAGCAGCTTCTCAACAGCATTATCAAGGATTTATTTGCATTCATTTTGCCAAGCAGTTGTTTTGTGTGTTGTGTTTGCAATCTTCATCCAACTGTCCTGTTTCACTGGGTTTTTTTACTTCTCCTTTTTCCTGTGCAAAAACCATCTGAGTGCTTGAAAAGAACTGTAAAAGTCCTGCCTGTTCACCCATACAAAATCAAAATAAATCCCCACCATTGGCTCTATCTATATCTATATCTCCTAGAATTGCTACCCATGGCCTCATCCACCCCCTCCCTGGGAGGGGAGGGCCGGGAATTGAAGATGTTTTATGAGTGTTGGCATCTGTGAGTGGCAAAGCTCAAACTGTGATGTGAGATTTGGTCATTTCAGGGAAACTGCCTTGGAGATCCAAATTCACCTCACAAAATCCTTCCCTTCACCCCAGGCTGGTGGCTGGGTGCTGCTGGACTGACACGTGCACTTGAAAATACAGAGCAGTTGTTAAATAAGGGAGGAGCAGACTCAGGGCCCCATGGAGCCGGTGGTGTGTGGGCTCCAGATACGGCGTGCTCGGATCTGCGTTTTCCATTTCAGGCTGTTAACATCCATATGAGGGTTTGAATATGGTTTTTTTTAGTTCCTCACATGCAGCAACCCAGTTTTGGGACCAAGTCAATTCATTCCCCAGCCCCTCTAAAATTCCAAGGTAGATATCAGGGACAAGGTAAATGTAAATTTTTAATCTAAACTCATTTACTATGAATTATTGCTGGAAGTTCATTCATCTCTATCTTGCAGGACACACATATTACTCTGAGAATATGATATTTAAAGCTTAATAATCTATTTTTAATAGGAAATTGCTTGTAACTTGTTTTGCAAATGTTCACTGAGCTTTTAATGGCACAATTTAAAAACTTGCAAATGGAATTTGACCCTTTTTCTGCAGAGTGAAATCACCTGAACAAGTGGAATCAAATAATAAAATTGAACTGTTTGGGTAATGTTCCTTTTCTCATCTACCACCATAAGATTTTTCCTTTATTTTAATTTCCTTCCTGGAAATTGAAAACCATGTAAGAGTTATGTGATCAAACCACAGAAATGTTTTCTTGTTAAGGAAAAAAAATACTCCATGGTATTTTTTTAAATACATCTTGGAAAGCAATATGCTGGCAGTGTATCACAGAACCTAAATAAAACTGATGCTGTGTTTGTGAAATTATACAGAATATTTATTGTTCTAGTCATTAGTTTTATGTGACACATTATTAACTTCTTGAATTTGTCAAGTAAAAGCAGTGTAAACAGAAATAATGAGATGAAACAAAAATGTTTAGGTTGAGCATCACACAATTCAACCTGCCTGGGGAAAGCATTTCACTGTGAAATTGACTCCCAAGGGAACTGGTGGTGTATTCCACACCTGGGTCACCTCGAAATAGCCCAGACAAATTCCCAGGAAATGTCCTGGTCATATGGAAAATCCTGCTGGAGAAGCCAGACTAATTAACTCACCTAATATGTCTCCTATTGATTTTAATGTCTATATTGGATTACGCTTTATGCATGTTAAATACACATCAAACTCAGAAACAGCTGGAATTACTTGGCTTTTTAGTGCTGGTTTGGGCCAGTAAAATCATCTGTGGAAAACAGCTGAGAACAGATTTCTCTGCCTCCAGGAACAACGGAGTTGTGTCACCACTTAGTAAAGTACAATTAACTTCCTACTTCCAGCTGGAAAAGGGTGGTCACTGTTTCCAGGCTCAGAGGGCTTGACTGGCATTTTGCTCTTTATTTGACATTTGCACCATCCTAATTCTTGGAGTTCTTGGGGGTTTTGCCCATCATTTCCATTGATTGTTGCTTTGTTGCTGTGAAGGAGCAGGGAAAGCTCTTTGCAGGGAAGGGTTCAGGTTATTCAGTGCAGGGGAGGGGGGAGATTCTGCCCCGGAGCCCCCTTGGGTGAGACCCCACCTGCAGAGCTGCCCCAGCCCTGGGGCCAACAGCAGAAGGACGTGGAGCTGCTGGAGAGAGCCCAGAGGAGGCCCCGGAGCTGCTCCAGGGCTGGAGCCCCTCTGCTCTGGAGCCAGGCTGGGAGAGCTGGGAATGTTCCCCTGGAGAAGGGAAGGCTCCAGGGAGAGCTCCGAGCCCCTTGCAGGGCCTGAAGGGGCTCCAGGAGAGCTGGAGAGGACGTGGGGACAAGGGCTGGAGGGACAGGACACAGGGAATGGCTTCCCACTGCCAGAGGGCAGGGATGGATGGGATATTGGGAAGGAATTGTTCCCTGTGAGGGTGAGGAGGCCCTGGCACAGGGTGCCCAGAGCAGCTGTGTCTGCCCCTGAATCCTTGGAAGTGTCCAAGGCCAGGTTAGACACTGGGGCTTGGAGCAGCCTGGGACAGTGGGAGGTGTCCCTGCCCATGGCTTTAAGATGAGTTTTAAGGTCCCTTCCAACCCAAACCATTCCATGATTCTGTGATCGGCTCCATGAAATTGTCCCTCCAGTGCACTGCAGGCACAGTTTTCCGTATTTCTTGGAGGACAAGAGGTACCTCAGGGCAGGGGCCTGACGGCTCAACCGGCTGCAGTTGTCTGTCCCTGGCTGTTGACCATGGTCTTTGTCCACCCGCTCCAGCACCAGGGCTCTGTTCTCCCCTCTGTTTCTTCTCCCAAGGTGGGAGACTCTGCTCTTCAGGCACCTCACAAAGCAGTTCTCTTGTGCTGAGTGTCTGAGAGATGCACCTTATTTGAATAGATTTGAATGATGTCTACTTTATTGTGCCATTAAGCCTTCAATAAAAAGGAATCATTTCTATAATTCAGCAATGGGTTTATCAAAACACTCTGAATGGAATTGCTGGCAGAGGCAGGTTTTAAGCACCTGGTAGAGGTTGTTGCAAAGTTTGGAAATACACCTATTTTATATATTTTTTTAAGTTTGCCCTTAAAAGCCATCTCTCAGATCTGATCTCTGCTTTCCAAGTTCACTCAGAATCTTCTTGCAGGAGAACAGCTTGGGTCTGCAACAAGAGGGTATGGAGCTGTGTCAGGAGAGGTTTAGGTGGAGATCAGGGAAAGGTTCTTCCCCCAGAGGGTGCTGGGCACTGCCCAGGCTCCCCAGGGAATGGGCACGGCCCTGAGGCTGCCAGAGCTCCAGGAGCGTTTGGACACCGCTCCCAGATAGAGGATGGGGTTGTTGGGGTGTCTGTGCAGGTCCAGGAGCTGGACTGGGTGATCCGTGTGGGTCCCTCCCAGCTCAGGGGATTCCATGATTCTGTGATAAGAGCACTCAGAAACCGCTTGAGTGGGGAAAGGAAGGAGACCTGAGCTCTTCTGAGGTCTCTCCACCAAAATTCCACTTGATGAAGCCAGCCAGCTCCTCCTTAGACCCTTTGTGCCCTGGTGGCACCTACATAGGTCACATCAAAACACAAGCAGGGGCAGGGCAGGGCAGGGCTGGCGGTGGGTGAGATCTGTAGTCCAGCTTGCAGTGAAGTTGCTGGTTGAAATCTCACATTTTCCTCCCGGTGTGCAGAATCTGGTCCCTGGCTCCACCACTGGGTTATCTGTGTCTTGCAGAGGGCACAGTGCGTCCTTCACTCCCGGGTGACCTCCTCCTCGCATCAAATTCCTCATTCCCGTCACTCGGCTCTGAGTCATTCCCTCGGCTGCGCTTTGTCTCTTGGCCGGGCGAGCTCAGAGACGAGATGCAGAATGAGTCACAGTTCAGAAAACAGGTGCCTGAACTGGAGCTGTCAAAAATAAATGTGCAGGACTTGATTCTTTAGGCTAGTTTTTGTTGTTAGTAACTGCAGCTTCTCTCNACACGCTCAGAGACGAGATGCAGAATGAGTCACAGTTCAGAAAACAGGTGCCTGAACTGGAGCTGTCAAAAATAAATGTGCAGGACTTGATTCTTTAGGCTAGTTTTTGTTGTTAGTAACTGCAGCTTCTCTCAGGAAAAGCTGGATTTGATGGACAATAGGCCATCTTTTCCCTTTTAGTTTTGAGATGGAGCTTAGCTGCAGCAAAGTGATGTTGTGCTTAATTCCTTCAAAATTAGTTTGCAACTGCCTGACAGATTTTGGGTGCATCATTATCCTTACTGTGCATGGCTGAGAGAAACAAAGTTCTCCATGCAGGGAAATATTAACAACTTTTTACTAACCCTCATCTTTTTTGGGGTTGTTCAGCCTGAAAAATAAAAGGTTTTGAGTTGACCTAATTGTAGCCTTTCAGTACCTGAAGGAACCACCAGGAAAGCTGGAGATTGATTTTACAAGGGCTTGGAGGCACAGGACACAGGGAATGGCTTCACACTACCAGAGGGCAGAGTTAAATGGAATATTGGGGAGAAATTCTTTCCTGTGAGGATGCCGAGGCCCTGGCACAGGGTGCCCAGAGGAGCTGTGACTGCCCCATCCCTGGAAGAGTCCAAGGCCAGATTGGACAGGGCTTGGAGCACCCTGGGATGGTGGAAGGTGTCCTTGTCCACTGCAGGGCATGAGATGAGCTTTAAGATCCCTTCCAAACCAAATCATTCCACGATTCTGATTCTTTTCTGAGCAGGTTGACAAGGGAAGGGAGGAGGCTCAGGGCTATGTCCTATCCCCACCTATCTGTGCTGTGGAATCAAGGAGAGCAGAGAGGAGGAAGATGTGTGACCTTGAGGACCAAAATAAAAATCCCATGGAAAGGGCAAGATTGTGCCCACAGGGACTCATAATGAGAGTTTCTGCTGCACACTCAGGGTTCATTAGTTGGAAAGGGCAGAGGAGGAGAGAGGGTCTTGCCTGGGGCTGAGAGATGAGCTAAATTCCCCTCCAAGTCTCTTCAGCTCCCTGACTGAGAGCTGTATAATGAACAGCTTCTGTTTCTTTCTATTTCTTGATGTGCAGGAGACTCAGGGTGATTTTGATACCACAACAGAGGCATTGTCAGAGCCTGAAATGCCTCTCAGGTCACTGGTGGTCGAGAACAGCAGACCCAAAAGAAGGCTGAGATGTACAGCAAGGTAAAGCCCAGGGAGAGGGTTAAGGCACAGAAGAATGTCAGATGAATAAATGGAGGTGTGAAAAGATTTGAGGTTGAAAGAAAGTTTCTGATGGCAGAGTGGTGAGATCCAGGTCCAGGGAGTCTCTAGAAAGGTCTCCCAGAGGTGATGGCACAGGCTGAAAGTGTAACTACTTTTAAAGCAGAGAATTGTGCTCTTATGTGCCATTGCCTGTGTTAGTGAAGGGCTGGATTTGGTGACTCCTGAGATGGATTTTCCAGCCTCCTGTTTCTGCAAATTGGCTGGAGGTTGGTGAGTGTGCTGCTGAGCATTCTCATGGGTTGGAAGAGACTTTAAAGGTCATCTTGTTCCATCACCTGCCATGGCAGGGACACCTTCCACTACACCAGAGTGCTCCGAGTCCCATCTAACCTGGCCTTGAACACTTCCAGGGATGGGTCAGCCACAGCTTATCTGTGCCAGGGCCTCCCCCACCCTCATGGGTGTTGCACTTGTACCATGAAGTAACGACACGGAATCCAGAATCCAAGGAGAAAAATGCAATTATTTATTAATATACAGACAGGTTTATATCCCTTAGTTCGCTCAAAGTTTACATGAATGGCAGGAGGCTATTGGACCTCTAGTTAGCCACCTACCAAGTTCATTGGTCAATTCTCACAACACCCATTCCAAAATATTTCCCTAAGCAGAATCATAACAAAGGCACAGCTGCACGATANGCCATTCCCTGCCTCCTGGCCCTCCAGCCCTTGGCCCCAGGCCCTCTCCAGCTCTCCTGGAGCCCCTTCAGGCCCTGCAAGGGGCTCGGAGCTCTCCCTGGAGCCTTCCCTTCTCCAGGGGAACATTCCCAGCTCTCCCAGCCCGGCTCCAGAGCAGAGGGGCTCCAGCCCTGGAGCATCTCTGTGGCCATTAATCCTTTAGGTTCCAACATTCCTCCATTCTCTTCCCCCCATCAATTCTCTGTGTGGTCTTTGCTGCCCATTCTGCTCAGCACTGAGGGTGAGCACGAGAGCTCTCTGCAACCCCAAGTAGCATCCTCCAAACTCTGGGATTCAGCAGAACTGTTTTATTAACAGTAGAATAAGTAAGATACTTGAGTCTCTCCAAAAGAAAATCAACTTTTTGTTCAGTTCTTGCTCCCACCCGTATGCCAGAAGTCTGTGGGCTCTATTCCTGCAGTTGCCTTCTCTGTGCTCTCTGACCTCTGGCAGTTGAGTCACTGTGGGATACAACACCAGGATGTGCTTGTTTGATTGCTGGGAAAAGCTTTACTCTGAGTTTGATCCCTTCGTGGGGGGCGGGGAGATGAAGAAATCTGCTGTCGTAAACCAGGCAGCCTGTGCAGCACGTATTTATCTGCCTTGCACAGAGCAACAAATCCTGCTGCAATCATTGCAGTAAATGTGAGATATGGAAAGTTTGAAGCTTCATTTTGCTTGCTGTCATCTCCTTTTGTACTTTTTATTGAGCAGCAGTAATTTAACAGCATGTTTGACTCCCGTTCGGGCTTCTTCATGGCTTACATTGTATTGAGTTTCTGTTGAACATTTGAGTACTTTGGTGTAGTTTGATGCCTGATGGAAAAAGCACTAATTATTTCATTAATACCAGAGCAGAATTTGTCCATACTAAACAAGAAACCGAAAGCACTGAGTGTATTGAGTAAAATAGTGTTTCTCAGCTTTTTTAGCTGATGTGGAACAAAAGAAGAAACTCTCTTGAACCTGTACTCATTGGTGTACACTTGCATCCTCATCTTACTGTTGTTGCATCCCACAATAGTGCTGATCCTGTGTAATTGTGTATGAGATTGGGGCCAGGCTCAGGTGAGAACATACTTTAGTTTCTGGGCTGGGCTGTTACATTTTGGCTTTCTAATGACATCCTGAAGTTGGCTGTTGATCATTCAGGTAAAATCTTCACAGGAGTCCAGTGGGAGGGAGATGGTCACAGACACTGAGGGGCAGCAAGGGATCCAGTCCCCTGCTCCTCCAGGGTGGGAGAAAGCTGACTGACCATTATATATTAGAATCACAGACTGAAAGGGCCCTTAAAGCCCATCTAATTCCACCTCCTACCATGGACAGGAACACCTTCCATTAGACCAGGCTGCTTCAAGCCCCATCCAGCCTGGCCTTGAACACTTCTTTTTGTTCTTGGGAAAATATTCTTTATTGTGTTAATGCATCGAGTGCTGTTAAGGTGGTACATGGACTTAAATTCTGGAAATAGAATTTGGAGTACCAAATCACCATGGTTGGGGGTGCTGATATCAGTGACACGCTGCTGATGGGGTCGATGGAAAAACCCCCTCACTCCTGTTGATTACATAAGCTGCTCCTTTGTTATTGAATTTAGGGAGAAATACAAGCCTTGTGTAGTGCTTGACTTTTTAATAGCCTGATTTTTATTAAGTGAATGTGTTTTCTGATGATGACTTGTGTTTTGATTGTTGCTGACAGTGGTTTTAGCTTTGCTGGCTGCGTGCTGGAAATTCGCCAAGCACAGCAGTGTAGTTCGTGGTGGTTCATGCCCTGGAGCTTGTACAAGCTGAAAAAGCGATGCTGGGGAAAGAGGGAGGGTGTAACACACTGATTAACATTTGTTTTCTCCCATTGCTTCCCTCACTGCAGACTGTACCAAAGCCAATCGCGCTGGAGCCCTGCTTTGGGAACAAAGCAGCCGTTCTCTCCGTGTTTGTGAGGTTGCCTCGAGGACTTGGGGGTATTCCACCACCAGGACAGTCAGGTGAGGATTATTGTTGTCTCTGATGACTTGGAATTAACTCTGTACTGCTTCCCCAACCTTACAGATTCACCTTCCCTGATCCCACAGAAGCTGCTGTAGCCACAGTTCAGTTTGGGATGTGCTCGAGGTATTTTAGGCTCCTTGGTTTGGGCCCTGCTGGCTTCCAGCATGAGCTTTGAGTTAATTACTTGGGTCACTGACAGATGAACATTTGATATTGGACTACGCTTTAATTAACAGCTGGGTGGGGGAAGGAGGGATCTGCTACAGACAAGTTTGCAGCAGTTATTTGTGAAAGTAACTTGTCACTTGGCCTATCCAACTTCATTCCCAGCTCCATTTGCAGGGGCACATCAAGTCAGAATCATGGAAAAGTTTGAGTTGGAAGGAACTTTCAAGACCATCCAGTTCCACCCCCTTGCCATGGACAGGGACACCTTCCACTAGACCAGGATGCTCCAATCCCCTTCCAACCTGGCCTTGGACACTGCCAGAGATGGGCAGCCTCAGGGCAACTTGTGCCAGGGCCTCCCCAGCCTCACAGGGAAGAATATCCCATCTAACCCTGCCCACTGTCAGTCTGAAGCCATTCCCCTTTGTCCTGTCACTACAAGTCCTTTCAGAGCATCTCTGCCCTCCTCTTAGGAGCTCTGGACAAAGAGGTTTCCCCATCCAGCTTAAGATTTCCTTGTTCTCAACCCCTTCACACCTAAACCTGATGTCAGGGCACTGGGACACCATCTCCTGGGCAGTGTGGGATTTAACTGGGGTTCCCCAGTGCCCAGCGAGCTTGGTGAAGCAGAGGCTCTTGAAAGAGCATTAGCAGGGTTTGAATTGGATGGTTTGGTGTCGACCTGGATTGAGCTAAGTCCCAGATGTTGGTTTGTCTGTGAATAGAGTGGGGAGGCCCTGGCACTGGGTGCCCAGAGAAGCTGTGGCTGCCCCATCTCTAGAAGTGTTTCAGGCCAGGTTGGATTTGGCTTGAAGCAACTTGGTCTAGTGGAAGGTGTCCCTGCCCATGGCAGAGGGTGGAACTGGATGGGCTTTAGGGCACCTTTCAACCCAAACCATTCCAAGACTTCCTGATCTGCCATGAGGCAGTTGCAGAGGTGACGTATCCATGGTAAGTGCAGTGAAACCTCCATGCACATTTGCTTTCAGGTTTATTGTAGTCCATCTACAATAGAGAATAGAGAAAGGCACCTTCAATATTAAGGGTTCAGGCTTCAATATTTAGAGTTTTACATCCAGTAATACCCACCCCTACTGCATCTTTTCCTCCTTCTCTTGCCTCTAATTAAACATGCAGTATTTCAGCTCCTTTCAGAATATTGGCTGGAGTTTCATTCTTAAGCCAAAACACTTTTCTAGTTTATTTTAAAAATTCTACATGTTTTGTGGCCTGGAGGGATTTTCTCAGCTGTTTCTGAAGGGTTTGTTACTGTGGCGGTTTTGTTCCCTGACTCTTTGTTTTGTTGCCCCAGGTCTTGCAGTGGCCAGTGCACTGGTGGACATTTCACAACAGATGCCAATTGCCTACAAAGAGAAATCGGGCGCGATACGAAATCGGAAGCAGCAGCCCCCTGCACAGCCAGGAACCTGTATTTGATGCATGGACATCAGAAACTGTCTAGGATTTTAAACAAAATGGAAAAGTAATACCAAGGAGGAGGAGGAGAAAGATTTCCAAGTTGTGTCCCAAGAGACTAGAAGCACCCGGAAAAAAACACAACTTCCTTGAACCCAATTTTTTTCTCTCATCTGCGTGCTAGTTGGCTTTATTTGACAACTGCTCCACTTAAGTTTTACTGACACGTGGCTTCAGATTGCTCCTTTGTTTTCTTCAAGTTTAAAGCAAAATAATTTTATTGCAGGTGCGGTAAGGTCCAGTGCCGCCATTCCTGGTCAGTGTAAATACAACAGTAGTCCAATATGAATGACACTCAGGTTTCTACATGGGAAGTGCTTTGTAGTTCATGTATTTATCAAACTGTACAAAAAGAAAAAGATTCAGTGTTTACAGGTGTCAGCTCTCAACACATAAACACTACTATTAATCTTCAAAGCATCTTCATCCTTTGTTTTCATTTAATATGTAATTGTTCCCTCATTATTTCAGTGGAACTCTCTTCCAGGCACAGCCTTTTTGTAGTCATCATGGTCCAGGAACGCAAAAGCTGGGATGGTTTAAAGGTTATGTTGCTCAGACCACGTGAAATAACTGGAAAGTTGGATGTTGCTTTGAAAAGACTCAGTGTTTACATAGTCTTAACCTGCTTGGAGTACACCACACACAAGTGCCTAGACTTGAACAGATCTAGGGATTGAGGAGACTGCTACACACGCTGCTTTTAAACATAAATAAATTCCTTTTAAAGGTATGTATGCTCACATCTAGGGTCACCCAAGGCACTCTTGTGTTCTCTGTCCTGTGCAGTCAGAGGAAGATCACATTTCCCTGACCAACCCATCTACTCACCCAGATGGAAATATCTGGAAGCCACATAGAGTTTCAGTATCTCATAAGAAAACTCCCAGCTTCACCATCATTTTCATAGAAGCAGTCTGTGTTCCAGGTCAGATGCATCATATTTTTCTGCTTTTGGCCTTTTTCCTCCCCTTCTCTCCTGCCATCCTTCTGGATGAGAGCTGAGCTCGGAGGCATTGCTCCTCAGTGGTTATGATTTGCTCCATCCTCTAACAGCATGTAAAAAGCAACACTCTGGGTGCCAGATCACTTGAGGATGAAGTAAAAAAAAAACTTTAAATAAAAATCAAGCAGAGCAGCTTTGTTTTGCCACAGGTTTGAGTTCTACATGATCAGATCCTGGTATTCCCTGCTGGGCTTGAGCTCTGTTAGATGTTGAAGAAGTGGCTGGTTGGTGAAAGGATGAGACTTGCAAACAGCAAAGAGAAGGTTTGGCATTTGGGGGGTGCATCAAACCATCTGAACTACTCTGACAAGGTATGGGATTGTATTTTGAGGCTTAAGGTTGGATTTAACCCGCCCATCTGGGTGTGGTGGTGCCCAGTGTCTCCCTGGAGCTGGGAATGCAGCGTGGGGCAAGGGCCACACGACGTTGTGGTTCTGGAGCTGGTAGGAAGATGTTAGTGAAGCTGCCAAACAAGGTGTGTGATTATGGCTTCATCACAGTAATTGTGGATTCCCCCAGGTCACTGAGTTGGTGGGTTCTGCTGAGGACATCTGCTATTTATTAAACGGAGAAGTAACACATGGAAGGGAGGTGCTCTTGGATCTGGCCAGGTAGCACCTTTCCAAACTGAAACCCAGATAACTGCATCTTTTTTGTGCACGTTCTGGTGATCAGTCACATATCAGCCACTCATTTCTGGGGTGTTTTTTTTCTAACTATGTATTTTGAAGAAGCTCTTTGGAGCATGGCAGCATCGCAATAAAGAGGTGAATTGCTGTGTGTGTCCGGACAGTGGTGATGGGAGCAGCCTGATGGTTTAAGGACTGTGGTGGATGATAATTCTGAGTTAACGTGTCATTTAACAAGTGTGATGGGACTGCAGAAAAATATTGGGAAAAAATGCATTATATATATAAATATATATAAATGCATCTTTTTCTAAATTAGAAGTTTAAATGCTCTCTGGGAAGAAGGAATTATGAGAGGAAAAGGGTTGAGCTTTGTCTTAGAATGAAGGGATTTAGGCAATTTAAGTTTTTTCTGATGCATGGATTACCTCAGACAGATTCATCTCCTGATAATATTTTCTAACTTGCTCAGTGATAGGGTTAATCTGAACTGGAGAAGTAAGACTAGACTAAAATCCCTCCTGTGTTATTGCATGTTTTCAGCCATGATGCGCATCCTCATGTGTGGAGGTTTCTTCTTGCTTCTCCAGCTGTTTTTGGGAGGAGAATTGCCAACCCAGATGGTGAAAGCCCCTGTGCTTGAGTTTCCCTCTTCAGGACAGCCCTTGAGCAGGTGCTTAAAGTTGTTGGGTTTTCCTGATCAGAAACAGCTTTCAGAACTGTAGGCCTGGAGGGGTGACAGATTTTTACATTAATAAGAAGACATAAATATGGAGTTTGGGAGGTTTTCTCACTCCTGGAGAGCGGGGCTGTCTGGTTTGCACACACAACCCAGTGTGCCCAGGAGTGTGGCTGCAAAATGAGGTGTCAGATATTGGAAAAATGAGCAACAATGATCAAAGTCAAGGTTTGTTAGAACCAAAAAATGTAAATAGAGGGACAAGAGTTACTTGTCTAAATAAAAAGAACCAGCTCCTTTAGGATGTAGCTCTGCTCTGCATCTGATCTCCATCCTGGTGAGGGAGAACTCTCATACATAACTCTGCTGCAGTTTCATCCCAGCTCAGAGGTAAACAGGGAAAAAAGTGGGAAAGGATAAGGGAAAGAAGAATTGCTGGTGGTTTATCACCAGGCCAGTGTCAAAAGTGAAGGATTTTTGGGTTTATTTCATTTGGAGGTGAGATGGGGGAGAAAGAATAACCTTATTTCATGGGAGAATCTGTAAATAAATGACAAATGACAAACAGATTTTGCACTTGTACATAAACTCTACAGTAACAGAACATGGAGAGATTTAAAGGGTATATAAACCAGAAAAAATATCGAATGTATTTTTGATGCATTTTAAATGATGTATGAGTTTTGTCTTAGTAACTCCTTCAGCTGATCAGTATTAGGTAACTTTCTAGAGCTTTAAACATCAGATTATATCACGATATCTTGTAAAACAGGGAGGCATAACTTGACTTTTTGTGTTCAAATGCATTTCACTTAAATGTAGAAACCAAGTAAAATAATGGCTTTTCCATTTGAAAAAGAGGGTAATAAATGGCCTTGAAGTGGTCACTATGTGGAGGATTAAATCAGTAGTTTAAGGCCTTTGTTACTAAAATTGTGGCAGTGTTTCCATTCAAAATCACTATTTTCAGGTGTTCATATCTGGCTGAAATTCAGCATTCGATGTCTCAACTCTCAGAACATTTTTATGCTCTGAGAGGAGCCTTAAAAAAATTAATAATAAAATTTGAGAACTGCTGGGGCCCTTTTATTCTAGAAAACAGTGGTGCCAGTGGATCTCCAAATAACTTTTTTTTTTAATTCACCATTTTCCATGGTTTTGAGCCCAGAATTTTCTCTGGACTGTTGTAGCATGACCTTGCCATGATCTGGCTCAATATTTTGGATACAAGAAGATTTATGAGACACAACTTTTCAGTTGTTACATCACTCTCCCTGGGCTTAAAACACATTGTATTGAAATTACCAAATTAAAGCTATTTATGATGGGGTAATGCCTGTGATTAACATCAAGTCATGGCATATAATGTCCCAAAATGTGATGGTACGGTACCATCGATGTGGCAGCCTCCGCTGGCAGATCCACACTCCTTAGGGGGAGTTCATGTGCTAAAGATTGCTCAGAAACATTTCTCTGCAGGAAACATTACTGAGATCCACAGGCACTGGGTTTATGGGATGGTTGTAAATGGCAGGTCAGCTTGCTTGGCCCTGAATGAGCTGAAAGGAAGATTTGAGGCTGAAATCAAACTTCAGGCCTTTTCCATAACCTGCTGGAATTCCAGTGCCACAGAGCTGGGCTGCCACTCCATCCTTTGCTGCTTCAGGTGTTCCCAGCTGCTTTTCCTTTTCCATGAGACCCTGAGTTAGGGACAGGCATTAGCTGCATCTCAGAACCCTGAACCCTTTTCACCGGGAACAGGGGTTTGCTGCACTGAGCTTGTGAGAAAGCAGCGAGCAGGCTCTGCGTGCCCACAGCAACTTCCGACCTCATCTGTCCACTCCCAGTAAGTGGCGGCTGTCTCTGCCCCTCCTGGTTTATCTTCATTTGGGAACACCCCAGGGAAGTGGAGGGAAGGGGTTGACTTGGCAGAGCCTCCCAGGCTGAACTGCAGGAGCAGGTGGGAGAGGGAGCTGGGCGGGCTTTAGTGGGAAGGTGCTCGCGGAGTGTTGGGGCTGTGGAAGGAAGGGAAGGGGTGGCTTGGGGTGTGCTCCTCATTTTTGGATGTGTTCTTTGCAATTTTAGTCAAATTCCTGCTTTTTCTGTTGGTAGCTGCTGAAAGGAGCTGAGTTTCCATGCCAGGACTACTACAATATGTGTATATGCTGGTTTTTTCTGCATCAGGGCAGGTTTTGTTCAGTCTGTTTCTTCATTCTGACACTACACACAGACTATTTGTGTGCGTCTTCCAGGTACTATAATTCTTTAGACATTTCCTCTTCATTTAGTATTGATTCCACAAACCTCACCAGTAGAAAGAAGGAAAAAAACAATTGTTGCAGAGTATATCATATGTCAGTCCATTTTTAAAAAAAAAAAAAAGAAAAAAAAGAGAGTTTTATATTAATCTGAAATTTGTGCACAATAAATGTTCTTTAAACTAAGATCCTTGAATTAATTGTATTCTGGATTTTTTTTTCCTCTTTGTTCTGTAATTATTTATGATTCTTATCCGTGTTCAGACTTGAGCTTAGTTTGTTAATATGTATAATTTAGCATTTATTGCGTTCATATGTAAATAGGAGCAAGTATTGTAAACTATTTCATTGCTGGGGTTGTGGGTGTTATACATACACACATTTAGGATTGCAGTTTTTTGGTATAATTTTTTGTATTGTAAAATAACAGCTAATTTAAAGCCGGAACGAGAAAATTCTTGGGAGGTCTGTGCATTTTAAATACAAATGTGAAGTACATGTATATAAATAAAAGTAAATAATGCAAATCTTTCCTCTGAAATAAAAAGTAGATGATCTGGTTAAAATTTTCCTTCTTATTTATTTTCTTAAAATGGGGGCAAAAAATAATTCAAGGTGGTTTTGAAGGCTCCTGACTGGGGTGAGGGTGAGTTTCTGCTGTGGTGCTGGTGGGTATCAATGGGCTCCTGCCAGGTACTGAGTTTGGGAGAAGGAAGGAGGGACGTGTCCTCTGCCAGAGGATGGGGGTGTGCATCAATGTAATTCAAAGAGTTACCAACCTAGATTTTACAGGTAGAGACAGTCATTAAATAGTTTCCATTTCAACCCATCACCCTCAGGTTCACCTTCCCCCAGGTGCCTTTGGGCAGCTCTTGGTCCCTGATCTCTGTGGCTGTCTCTGAAGGGTGGGAGAAGGGAAGGGCATCCCAACAAGATGTAAAAGTTTTCAGTATGTTAAGGGCCTTTGCCAACCTAAATAATTCTATGATTATATAGAAAAAGGGGGTTGTCGTCCATGCAGGTTGTTTGGGATGGTGAGGGTTGAAGGAGGAATTTATTTGCTCCCACCTCCTCAGCACTGGTGTCATGAGTCCCAGCTGTCACAATACAACTGGTCCTTAACTGGTTTGGCTCAATGGTCTTAAAGGTCTTTTCCAACCCAAACGATTCAGTGATTCCACAGTCCCAAAAGTCAGAGCTTCTGCATTCAGGGTTTAAATGGAATCACAGAATGTCCCAAGATGGAAGGGATCCACAACGATCGAGTCCCACCCCTGGCCCTGCTCTGACCCCCCAACAACCCCACCCTGGGCATCCCTGGCAGCGGTGTCCGAACGCTCCTGGAGCTCTGGCAGCCTCAGGGCCGGGACCATTCCCTGGGGAGCCTGGGCAGTGCCCAGCACCCTCTGGGGGAAGAACTTTTCCCTGATCTCCAGCCTGAGCCTGCCATAGCCCAGCTCCGGCCATTCCCTGGGTCCCTTGCCTGGTCCCAGAGAGTAGAGATCAGAACTGTCCCTGTGCTGCCCCTCATGAGGAGCTGCTGACCATGACATAAACCCCAACAGAACTATAAAATCTCAGCCCCTTCCCTTTCTTACTCTCACTAATAATTTTTTCCAGTAAATTTCTTTATTTAAATCCAAAGAGGAAAATCTGCCCTCTCTGAAAACTGTATCACCAGTTTTGCAGATGATTTATCAAATGTTGGCACTGGCTGGTGTTTCAGATACACAAAAGCTGGGAGAGAGACGTCAGAGGTGGCCACTCCTCTCCCACCACTTATGCAGCACCCACAGTGTGGCAGGATGTCTCCCCCCAACAAGAACTTAGCTGTTGTTTGTTAGCTGGTGCAAGGCTTCTCAACCTTCACCAAAGCTTGCAGTTTGGTGAAGTAGCTCACTAAAGACCACCTGTCTCACGGTTATTCAGGCACCATGGAAGTGACACTACTAGCTGACAATAAACATCTTGCTGGGTAAGCAAGATTGTGGAAGGATAAGCTGGAATTTCTGGCTGACAGACACTCCACTTTACGAACTATAAAAGCTATGTCAAACTTTCACAAAGCAAAAGTCTTCTGCACATTCCTTAGAAATTTGTGGGGCTTTTCCCCAAAGTTGGGACACCAATTCTGTGGTTACTCTCTCGAGGGCTGAGTGAAAGGACTCTGTGTACACTATCAGCAGTTTGGTGGTAAGTTCCATTGACTCCTGGTCTATTTTGTGTCTTTGCTAGCTATAATATAGGTACCTTTATGTCGTGCACTGTTTTATGTAATCTCCTAGTAGTTCTTTTGTTCTGTACTGTGTAGTAAGTAACTGTTTAAAGCCTTTTGTCTGTTATCTCCTGTCTGTTCAATAAATAACACGTTTTGTAATAGACCTAATCGGCCATCCTTAAGAACTTGCGAGCCAGAGGGATTTAGGTGCAGGTCACCTAAGCAGAGCTGCTGCCAAAATTCTGAGCCTAAGGCAGGGCTTGTCTAAAGCTCTCACTTAATCCATGACACCCAGGCATCCACAGTCCAAGTCCTGCCGGGACACAATCCGTTGTTCTCCATTTATTTTTATGTCACTCTCTAACTTTGACATTAAGCACTTCTGGGATGAAGCAGAGTTGAACCTGACATTTATGAGCCATGAAGGTTTCAGTCACCGTCACCTCTGAAGACTGTTGTGCTGCTTCATTCCATGCCATTAAACTGGGATGCAGAAGCCCAGTTCCCAGCAATTGCTGCAGAGCTGAGCGGAGGACGCCAGGCTGACAGCACAGCATGGGGTGTCCAGACTTGAAATGAAACGGACAGGGGGTAGTGGTTTTAAACCTGCTTTAAGTTTATTTTGGACAGCAAGAAAAACTACAGAGGGATGGGGCCATTTTTCATCCCTGCTCTGATTTTTCTTGTGTTGTAGCAAAGAAAAGAGGTTTGAAGGGAAGGAAGGAAGGAAAGAGAGCATGGGGGTTTTCCAAGGCTTTGTGTACATCCAGGATGATGATCTTTGTCATCAGCTGTCATTAATAAATCTTTTTGAGTAAGGAGCCAGAGAGGAATTTGCTGTCCAGCTTTTCTTTCCATAAGCCTTAAATATCAACCACCTACAGGAAGAAGTGACTTTAAGTCTTTTTAAAAAACAATTTAACTTCCCCAGAAATCCTGGGCTGGAGGCTGGGTTGTGTTTTTTCCACCCAAGAAAAGGTGAGGTTTGGGGCAGCTCTTGGATAGTTCCACATCGCTGGTTGGTGGTAAATCATCTATTGATATGGCAAAAGCACCAACATTTCCTTTTTTCCCCACTGATGGGAAGAGAGGTGTACAAATGAGCCAGAGTTCCATAGCTAACACATTGCCATTTGGGAAAAAAAAAATTAGCAGATGTTCTTGAGTTTCTCCCTGGGGTTTTTGGCTTCTGAACTAATCAAGCAGCAAAGCAGGGATTGCAGAGCCAGAGTGGAGCCACTGAGATCTTTCCAAAGGCATAAGGTGGGGGGAAATTTTCTAATGAGGTGACGGCACCTTGTGGCAGGTTGAAACTTGGTCGATGGCTAAGTTGCTAACCCAATGAGAGGGCTGGTAACGCCTCTGGTAACGCCTCTGCAATCGCGTATTTAAAGGAAAGCAATAGGCGGGTGTTTCTTTTTTATTCCTGCCTCGAGGGCTGAGGTGTGGCAGGAGGCGGAGGGCCCCGGCCAGGCCCCCTCAGCGCGGCGGCGGCGCGGGGCCGGCCCTGTCCCCCCTCAGGGAGAGCTGTCCCAGCTCCGCGGGGCCGGCCCTGTCCCCCCTCAGGGAGAGCTGTCCCAGCTCCGCGGGGCCGGCCCTGTCCCCCCTCAGGGAGAGCTGTCCCAGCTCCGCGGGGCCGGCCCTGTCCCCCCTCAGGGAGAACTGTCCCAGCTCCGCGGGGCCGGCCCTGTCCCCCCTCAGGGAGAACTGTCCCAGCTCCGCGGGGCCG